>WAAE01011444.1:208911-271924 GCA_013400495.1 Nicator chloris | reverse complement strand
AATATATTATATATATTTATATAAGGAAAGAGAGTGTGTGTGTGTATATGTCTATATACTCTGATCCATTATCACCTACATCACCTCCAGAGAACAAAGTCAGAGTGAAAACTGGAAGGCTAAAGGGAGGTATTTTGTCCCTGTCCCCTGATGGCTACTCACACTTTTACCCTGCTGTATTTCAGATGTTCTCACTCTGCTTCCTTCAATAGAGATATATGCAAGGAAAAGCCGAAATACTTTTCCCACTCTCCAACATACAAAACATTTTGCTGGGGAAGTCCTGGTCACCAAATGTGTCTGCAGAATGTGCAGACACCAATAGCAGTACAGCATGCCCAAAAGATTGGCTTTGTCACCTTTATTCGTGATAAATGACATTTTACTTCATGTGAACTCACTGAAATCAGCAGGGCTCAAAGCAGACTATGCAGATATTGATTTTGAATCCTGGACCAGAATCTCTCACTCTTCCCAAATCCCACATTTTTCAGAAATGCTGGTCACCATTTCAACAGCTTTAAACTGGATGTTGCAGGTGTCTCACGTTGACAGCTGCAATTTTACTGACGCTGTGCAGCACAGGATGTCCACTCTCATTACGTTTCAAGACACAGGAAATGCAACTCAGTATCTGAATGTGTAAGAAGGAAGGAGCTTTTTAAAGTTCAAGGTAAGTGCCATGATTCTTAAGTTGCTGGAGGAGGAGAAGAGAGCACTTAATGGATCCTTTACTTAATTTTGAAACTTGCTTTTCATTTTTCATGTTTCCCACAGGATTCAAGAAGCCTGTTGACAGCGGTACACGCTGGTATATAAAAATCATTCACAGACTTTAATACTTACATGTACTGGCCTCCAGTCCCCCAAAAGCCCACAGTGAGGAGGTTCACAAATGGGAAGTGAAGAACTGCCAGGCACTTGGATCCTTATTGTGAAGACTGAGTGGAGAGAAGCATGCAAAACACAAGGTGCTGCATAAAAACCTTTGAATCAGAATGGGTAACTACACAAATGATAAACAAAATAAAAATATGTTGAGAAATATGCATGTGTTCACTGCACTCAAAATTAGTCTGTTGCATTGTTTCCTGAGGCCATAATTTGCATCATATGTTCAGCAGGATTCAAAAGCTGACAAAATATTAATGTGGACATTAATAAAGAGGAAACTCCCAAGGTACAAGTCCAGGGCTTCTAAAAATCCTACTGGAGAGGTTATACCTTCCTACATACTAAGGCATAATGCAATTCCTTACCATCAAGAGCAAGAAGGAGAAATTTCCCAAGAATCTATGTTTATTTCTTCCTTAATTCCTTACACTTTCTCTAAACTTCTGCTCACTAAGGGTATGGTGCTGGAAATCGTGGTCTCCTGTGGTCTGATCCAACATGGTCATTCCTACAGCTCTAATCAGGATGGATATTCAATAAATAAATTGTCTTGTGACATGCAAAAGGAGGAAAGGGACAAAGCATTCCAGGCCAAGGTCAGAAAGTCCCTATGAGCTCTGTTCTAGATTACTCACTGTATTTTCTATTTCCCCCTGGCTTACTCTTGCAGGCTTTGATTTGCCTGATGCCTTTCCATGTCAAGGGATTTTTTTTTCCAGATATTGACAATAGGTGTTGTGCCTGGGATGACAAGCATGACAAACTGTAAAGTCATGTCCTAGACATTCTGGTGTGTGCTCATATCCTGGAATTATCTCATTTTAAGGAATGTGATTGTGATTTCCAGCATTACAAGCTGAAATCAGGATTTGGTTATATCTGCCATATACCATGTGAAATACTGTCTCTCTGCATTTCAGCTCACACCAGTACACCTCCATAGCCAATGCTGGGAAACATCACCAATTACTGTGGCTGTTTACAGTGTACCAGAACAGAATATTTAATTTTACCAGCCTCTAAGGATAGCAAAGCTGAATTTGAACTCTAGTTAAAGTTTTGCTGATTACTCCTAACCTTTCTGGGACAAAGACATGAAGGTCACTGGAGTCATGACTCTTTTCACATTCTGCTTGTCTTTGTCATTCCCCTAATAATGCAGAGGACTAGAAACAAGAGCTGGGTGGTGTTTTTTTCCCCCTGCCTGGAAATCTATTTAGATTAGTCACCAGGTTTTCCAGTCTACGGTCATTGAAGGTCATTTGGTTTACAGCTGAAATTCTCAATTGGAACCTCATCTTGTAATCAGAACTTAAAACCCAAGTGAGGTTTTGTATCTCCTCTGAAAGGGTAGGTTGTTGTGTGATTAGCTTCAGAATGTTAAATGGACTGTCTGTGTAATGATGGGTAATTTTGGGGGGCTTAAATTGCTCTGTGAGGAGACCTGTCTTGAATAATAATACTGGGCTATATTACAAAGTACAGTATCCTAGGCTTCACCTAAATGCTAATTCTATTACACATTAACATTTCCTTTGCTGTAAAATGGCAAAAGGCAAGCCAGCAAGATGTAAAAATCTTGTAAAGTGCATTTTCACTTATAGACTGTTCCTAAGAGCAGGCAGTTTCCTGAAAACGTCCCTTAAATAAGCATCCACTTACAGTGCTCATCATCATACAGTCAGCATCTGCTAATAGCTGTTCCACAGCCTTGGCTGCTGGCAAACACAGAGTATTTGTTGTAATCTATAGAGTGATGGAGATGCCTGTGTAATTTTTGCACTGTTTTTAAAAAAACTATTCTTGGCCCTAAGTATGAAGCATCAATCACACAGTGTAGATGTACTCCTAGGGGCTGTTCACAAAGCCTGGTGTCCCGTACATTCTTTGGTTCTGTAAGACTACTGGTGAGGATCTGAAAGCCCTCCCAAACTTTTTGTTGATTGATTGTTTTAATGTCTCTTTGGTCCATGTGCAACTCAAACACAAATATTTACATTTACATGGATGTGTGTGTATATATAAATAAAACTGAAGCCCCCTTGACGGAAACAATCCACCCCTGCCATGATATTGCTGTTGAGGATAGTATTTAGCTTTGTTAGGGGAAACAAGTGTTTTGGTCAACATCTCCTGATATACAAGCTGACCATTGATTTCTTCATTTTTATTGCACTTCAGGTTCCCAGCTTCAGAGACTAACCCATGGATGGCTTCAGCGTCTTCCATCTCCCTGTTTGCCCCAGTTGCTGCCTCCCTTCCTGTGTTTCCATTTGACCTCCATGCTTGGATACAAGCAGAAGGTTATCCTGCACAGGGATGGCTGTCAGACACTGCCCTGTACAGGGACAGCTTGATGAGTGTCTCCAGTTGGATATCACCCCACAGTCCCCCAGCATCACACACACCTGTGATGTCAGCTCGTTGCTTGTTCCATTATTGCCACTCTTACTGGCAAGCCAGGCATTTCCAGAACATCTCTGTGGGCAGATGGTGCATCCCCATCTTGGCTCCATTCTTAAGGAGTCTGAATCATCACCCTTTGGACACATCTTCTTGGTTCCTCTCTAGGCTTGCAGGAGCTGACATCACCCAGCTCTTAATCTCTTCTCCAGAAGCACTAAACTCTAATGCCAGATTACCTTTCTCCTTTATCTTCTTTAACCACTCTACAAACAGAGCTCCTTTTAAGTGATTACTTTTATATATTCACTTCACACAAATTAAAAAAAAAGTTCCACAGATTTCAGAATAGTTCACTCCAATAGATTCCAGCTTAGCAGGTAGTACACCAGCTTCCCAGAGGCTGCAGACACCACAAACATGAATGCACCCCTACTCTCCATGGTTCCTAGTATACTGGGATCCAAATTATGCTGCTGTTCTTTTACATCTCTTTAATGTAAAGATGATGGAAAACCGAATATCTGGAAGAAACCCCAGCCACATAAGGAATCAATACCATTCAGAGCTATCTGCGCTTTTCACTTGTCATTAACCAACAAGACCCCGACTACTTTGGAGAATAAAAGGCAGCAAAGTCGTTAAACAATTTTCTTTTACTCAAATTAATTTCATGAGTCAGATACATCCCAGAGATCTGGGCCTACATTTCTAAAGCAGGTTATTTTGCTGAGGCCAGGCTGACTTTTCCAACTAGCTTCCTTTCTCCACAGCTGAGATCTCAGAAGAAACAAAAATCGGTTTAACTCATGTTAAAAGGGCACCTTTTAACTCTGTGTACCCAGACTCATCAGCCTCCTGTCTCTCTCAGGCTGGCAACCAAATACCAGCACGTTGGAGAGTGCATTTACTGTTTGATGAAGTACAGACCTTAAAAAGTTAAGCTGGCTACAAAGTTCATGACAGACAACAAGGTCTTTTGGACAGAAACATGCAGCTGCAGAAAGGGCCTGCTTACAATGAATTGCAGGAAGGTGATGGTTGGAGATATTTTACTTTTTAATAGGCCACGGAGTCTCCTGGATCTGTGTGGACACTGTGGACACTACACTGGCAACAGGGGTCATGTCTCCAGCAATAGTGCAGGTAGCTGTGTGCTCCCTTCTAGCACACTATTTAGTTGATGTTCCTGAACCTAATGAATTTTGGCGGCAGGAATGATAATAGCAGACAATTGTTTGTCTCCAGTCACTAAATTTTGTCAGAGAGTTAAAATAAACCTGTCTGCTTGACTAGTCTCGTGTGCAACAAAACAAAAATAAGCCTTCACAAAGAATCATTTTCAAGCACCATTTTACTTTTAGTCTTAGGCTTGCAAATGCCTTTCATGTTTCCTGATATGTCAGATATCATAATGCAAAATAAATAACCAAGTGAAACACTCAGACATATTCTCTGGGTGGCTTGTGATGTACAAAAAAGAGCCTTCTGCCAGTTCCCTTACCTCCTTCCTAGTACATACATTTTTTTTTTCTCTTTCTAAGGCTTGCAGTAGATGCTTCTTTGTAGCATGGGCATGAAACACTAATGTTATTTTAATCCTGTACTGTTTTGAGGCATTTTGGAGCCCAGTCACAGCTCAGGACCTGCTGTGAGTTAGGCATCGTGCAGACAGAACAAAGTCAGCCTTGGCTCTGAGGACAGCCCATCCCACACTGCACCTCCCATGGGCACAGGAGACTCACATTGTAAATGCTGATGCATTCAACACATCTGCCACACATGCAGATGATGGAGACAGTGACATTGCCTGAGACACTGAGGGGGTTGGCAGCAACACCTATTGGTTGCTAAATACATCATTCAGATGGAACCATTAAAAAAAAAAAAGCTTAAAGCTGATGTTTGTTGTGTGAATTCAGCTTTGGAGGATCATGGGAGTGGAGCAAGACTTGTTAGGTCAAAGATTTAAAAATCCCCCAGTCATGTAGGGAGTCACAGCCTTAATTTCAGAGGTAAATTGGAATTTAATTTTAAGGAACAAATAATTTGGGCCATTTTTGCAAGGAGGGATAGGTTCCCATTTCACTTTCCAGAATATTACCCCTTCTGTTTAAAAAACAGCCTCCCACATACAGAGCCACTCCTGACACTCCAGAACAGACAGAAAACAGCAATAACTCTCTGCTGATTAGACCAGCACAGTGCCTGCCCGCTAGCAGTAGCCAGAGGAGAAAAATCCCGGCTATGGTCCTGCTGCAGGACCTTTTTTCCTTTGTCAGTAAGGGAATCACAACTAAATTTTACTTGAGCCAAATTAAACTAAAAGCTAAAATCTTGCCCTCCTCTGGTCCCTATCTCTAGCCTTGTTGCTCGACTTCACATTGAAGCCATCAAATGAAACTTCAAAATAGCATAGGACCAGTGACCTACCATTTAACATCAGCTTGCATTTTATCCATAAAAGCAAACCTACTTCTGCTAGAAATAGCTACAGGCATTTGACTCATTAAATTTTTGTTCGAATGAATGTTTTTTTAATCAAAATAAAATGTTATTTCTAAGTTATCCCCCCAAAAAATCTATTAAAGCGCTTCCCAAAAACAAAGCAGATTTTCTATCTTTCTAAGTAGGGATCATAACTAAAGGCTGTTATTTCCTTTTTCAATGCAGTTATTTAGGCAATTAAATATATTCAGAATTTTTTTTCTCCTAAAAACTCATAATTGTGTCCCTTCAAAGAATAATAACAGAGTGGAGTAATTCATTCTAGAAAGATAAATAAAATTGTTCTCTGTCTAACAATTCTTTTGTTTTGACCTCTAGGTCAAAATAGGATAATGTTTCTTGTTAATAAAAATAGCTCTGTAAGGGGAAACATGTTGACAGTGACTTCAAAACAGTTTCAAACGATGAATGATCCAGCATCCTTGTTTAAAATCCCTCATATAAATCCCTAACTTCCAAGACTGTAACCTTCCAAGGTCTGTTCCCAAGGCTGGTCTACATGCGCAGCTGATGTTGAGTTTGCACTCACTGCTGGACTGTGTCCCTCTTCTGTGTCCCCTCTTCTATAGGTGATGCTGTCCAGGGAGATTCCTGGCGCCACTAAAACACCCTCTGAGCTACTGCATGTTATGGTTTTCCAAATTATCTACTGGCTCACTAAAACACAGTGAAAAACTATATACTTTCAAAAAGTCAGTGGGGGCGGCTGCAGGAACATGAATTCTCTTGGACAGACTAAAACCATTGGGACCCTGACCCATATCTAGACTTTAAAGCAGTAAAAAATTAGCAATATTTGGCTGATTTCTTGCAGCTGAGGGACTTTCTGTAGATTTTCAAAGGGCTTCAAAGTACTCTTATTAAATACCTGCCACACTGATAAACACAGGTTGTGCTCTGCACAATGGGATCGGTAAGTTTTTTGCCTCCAATGGGAATATTCCATGTATGATAAAAGTTGCAGCCACAGAGAATCCTGCTTCATGAGAAGTATATTGTGGTGGCCATGGCTGGGAGAAATTTGTCTTAGCTCCCTTGATTGCATAAATGTTAAGTCCACTTACACCAGCTGTGTGTCTGGCCTTAGAAGCTGATTTATCGTTCGGTCCCTTAGCCTAGGTCAAAACTATCATGCATGTATCTAACTGAATGTGCAGAACAGCTGACATGGAAAGAGAAAATATGTTTGAAACAAAATAATTAAAGGTATGTCAGAAAGCTAAAAGACCATTCCTATTTATTTTTAGAGTGCTCCTGACAAATTTCTGATACGCTAGGCACCTGTGAGGGCAGCGCTAGCTCCTTCCAGTGAGAAAGGCTCCCACTTGGTCTTCGTCTTTACAGCCAAAGTTTTCAAGGACATGGCTTGTTGCTTAATTCATTTGATCCTATTGGCTAGCTGTCAACAAAAGTGTCAATCCTGTATTTGTAACGTCATAAACTTCCAAGTATGATGTTGTAAACTGAGGACCATGACTTTGACTTAAGGGCAGCAGCAGATGGCCGAGGCACGCACTTACGAGCTTGTTTTCAGGAATCGAGACCTTGCGATCATAACACTTAAAAAGTTACTTCATTGGAAAAGAAGGCAAGAAATCATTTTGTTGAAGTGCCCCTACTGTTTCTTCAAACCTTCCTGAAAAAAACATAATTGATTTCTAAGATCTGTGCAAGACTGCATATTTATTGGGCTGAATGAAATATGGATTGCATGAATTCTGCCGGTGTGACATTCAACCCACTCGAACATTATGAGTTTGACAGTTTGACTCTAACTCAGTTTATTTCCCACTTGAGAGACTGGAAAGGAACAGATGGGGATGTGAGAACGACCAGGGAGGGGAAGAGCGTGCAGCAGCTTGTGCTGCTGGGCCCTGGTGTGAGCGCACCTCCCCGCAGCCACTCAGGGGTTGTGACCGCCACCGAGAAGTGGTTTTCCAGACATTATTAAAGCTACAGAAGCACACACAGCTCCTAAAGCAGGCGTTAGGCAGCCCCAGAAGGTAAGAGAAGGTCTGCTGAGTATGGGCTGTGCCAAATTTAGCACTGGAGGAGAAAAGGTGATAGAGGTCAGCTTTATAGGTCTTGTAGGACGTTGGCTGTCTCATCTGCTCGTCACTGCTGTCAGGCATATCCCTGTATTAGTGCTGAGTTAATAAATAACTAGTAGCTGCATCATCACAATATTTACTTCACTGGTCTGAACACTTTCCCCCCCACCCCTCCAGCTGATGGCATCTCTCTTTTTAAAATGTTTTGTGTGTTTTCAGGTCTTTTGTCTACTTACCACATTTTGTGTCCTTATTACATATACTGCTTAGTCATATATTTACTGAAAATTAATGAAGAAGAACACTTGGCACGTTCCAGAGTCAAAATACTTTGCAAACATTAACTAATTAATAATGTATCCCTTATTTTCAGACATGCTAGCATGCTTGAATGCCGAGTGAAATTCTGCTAAATCATTGTCTCGCTGCATGTCCCCTGCTCTTTTGCTAGTTGCTTACATGGTTCAAGAATCTGATTATTGAGTTTGGTTATAGACAGCAAGTCTGATTTAAACTTTTGATAAGAGCATGATTTCCGAAATGTCTCTATAATCCAGACCAGGCTTCTAAACAGAGCTCAATGTGACACACAGCAGTGTCTGAGTGCATGAGGTATGATCTTAAAATAAGCTGAATGTCTTCTACTTGACAAAATATAACCACCGTTTTAAGAAGGTCTGGCCTCAGATGGCAGAGGCTTTGCCTAGGAATCAAAGAGATTTTACTATTTTGTTGTATATTCTAGTGGAGACCCTGAACTGAGCACACTCCGTATGCCAACAGGGATACTGCAGTAGTGCCAGCACTGCCTTCTGCAGCAGCTCGGGCCAGGGACATGCATTTAACTCCTTGCCAGCCAAGGGGACTCAGACTGTTGTTCTCCAGCTAGAAAACCAAGATACAAATCTTATAATTAACATCAGCTATGCCCATTCTTTATGGAGCCTTGTAACTGGTTTGGTTCAAAGGTGTTTGTTTTCACAGCAGAGTTTACAGAGGCTGCACCTTTATTTATCCCAGGACACCCTTATAAATGTTTGAGTGCAAGGCTCAGTTACTGCAATTCCCTCATAGCAGGAGTTTGCCATAACTCAGCTGGTTCATGAGGCTTGCTCACAGATCTGACAGCTTGAGCGATATTGCTCCCACCTTGCTTTCCCTGATTTTTGCCAGCATTTGTATCACATTCCTTTTTCTGTTTACCATCTCCCTGCTGCCTTAGCATGATGTAAACCGTTGTCTTGAAAGAATCACGGAGCGTTTGGAAAACATTCCTTTGTGAAACTTCAAACAGATAAAGTAATGTGCAAGTCCAGATGCCTCTTCAAGGGTTTTCGTAGTTTGAAGGTAAGGGAGGGATTGCAGGTCTTAAGTTTTGTTGTTGTTGTTGTTTTACAAATACGAGGAGAGTGCTCTGGGTCTAGACAATGTGTGGTGTTAGATCAAGAGCACTGCACACTGCTTTCATCAGGTACTACAGCCAGAAGAGAGGACTTCCAAAGATTCACTTCCTAGAATGAGTGATGCCCCTCTAGGATGAACCATCCACTCACCCAAAAAGAACAAAAGGCACAGTATGTGCATATTCTTGGGTAACACTACTGAGGAAGGAACAACTAGTCTCTCTCTTCATGAGGGGCTTATCTGAATTCTGTACACCCGTTCTTCTCAGTCTGCGATGTTTGCAGTTCAGTCACAACATTTTCTCTACATTTTCCACCTCACTTGAGTGTTCCAAAGCCTAATATGAGAGCAAGCAATGTGCTTTTTCTGGTCTGCAGAAACCAGTATGCCCTACTTTTCACTTTCCTTAGAAAAGAAATTTTTTTCTTCAGAGAGGGTTCTGTAGAAATGCAATGAATCCTCCAGCCTGCTATTTTCTAACATGCTGTACTCCCAAGGTCAATCGATTATTATTCTATATTAATTATTAAACTTCTGATTAACTCTTGCCATCCCTGAACTCTTCTAGAACTTGCACAGAACAGTGGTTGTACTGATATCTCTTGCTTTCTTTGTTTTTCAGGTTATATGGGGAGGTTAGGTGTGAGCCTGACACTACTAGAATCTAGATAACAAAGTAGAAGGGATTTTTAAGATCATTTAAGAGAACTGCAATGGCATCTAAGCACCAATAGAGAAACAGCAGCTCTTCTGTCATGCAGAAATTAAACCGCTTGCCTAAGAACTTATTGCTTCTAGGACTCCCAGACTAGTCCTTATAAATAGCAAACTTGTAAATAGTTTGACAGCCTTCAGGGACTGCTGACCTTGAATTCCCTTTCTATGAGTACATTCAAGATCATGCAAGCAATCTGTGTTAAGCAACACCTATATTTATAAAACTTATAGAAATGCATAATGTAGCAGACCTGGCTTGGAAACAGCTACTGTTTTGACTGGTTTACTGTTCCATGGTTGTAATACAGGGACAAAGAAAAATTCAGCCATTAGTTCATCCTTGCCCTTAAGGAATATCACTCCTATGATTAGCTTAATGCTTTTTGTTTCTAATCCATTCAACTCCCCAGGCCTCCTAATCCAGTTCTCACTCCCATGCTACATATAAAAATGGTCAGAGTAACCCATAGTGAAGCAATTTTTCAGCATATGCCCAGATCCAGCTTTTGGATCTCTTTGTCCCAGACCCTTGGAGCTGTTTGTCTACCCTAAATGTCAAAGAAGCAGACTCCCATGAACGCTCCTGTCTTTGGGGATTCCCAGCTGCCTCTCAGACATCTGCAGGCAAGGAGGCAGGAATGATTCAGAAAAAAGGCTTGTGACTAAGGTGTGTTTCCTTGATTTAAAGGGAATGTAACGTAAAACAGATCCTTGGATTTTTTTGACCAGGGCCAGGTACTGGATCAGAGACCAGAAAAGTCATGTTACAGAGCTCACACTGACATCTGTTCCTCTTTCCAAACTCACATTGAGCATTTCTCAGTTACTGACTTGAAAAAAACCACAAGCAAATACAACCCTACATTTCCACCCCAACTGTTACTTCTGATTGTTGACATACTTTAGGAGTTTCTCTTCACTTTAAATATTATTATCAAGGCACTGGTGTCAACTGAAATGTTTCCATTCAAAAAAGCTGTTGATTCATACTGGCAAAGAATTTAGTAATTTCTTTTATGGATGTTGTTATATGGGAAGAAGTACATTTGTCTGTTTTGTCAACGGAGCACTGAATTGCTCTGGTGAGATACTTAATACTTTTTCTTCAGGCTAACTTTGCAAATGCAGCTTAATGGGAAAATGTGTAACATTATTATTAATTTAAAACAGAAATTACATATGTTCTACTTGGACTTGCTTTTAAATTTGCTTAATATTCTCTATATATAATTTAATACATTTTGGCCTATCAGAGTTGACTGATAAATGAATAATATCGGGGGGGTCATTTAAAGTAGTGGAGTTGAAATATGCTTGTTTATAAAATTGAAAGAAGTGCACTGATTGGGTGGAAAAATTGAAATTTGCAATGTGTCTTGAGTTCTTTTGGTTTTAAGAATCCTGATTATACAGCATTAATGCCTCAATCTTAAACTCAGTATTTAAACCGATGCAAGCAGGAATAAGGGAATATAGATCTGCAGTGCACTGCTCGGTCCTATTGAATTCAAGCCATTTGGAGGATTTACAATGAAGAAATAGACCTGGGATGGAAGGCACCAGGTCACAGGGGCCCTCTGATTTCCATGCAGGACTCCCATCCCCCAGCTGCCCAGACTGCGTGGCAGAGCAGCCCCCATGCTGCCCCTGAAACTGGATTTCTTTTCCACAGAAACCAGGGAGTGGGTTCCCAAATCTAAGCTGAACATGCAACAGGATGCACTGGAAATTGCACAGAACTGCAGTCCTGTCGTGCCAAAGGTAAATGAGGGGAAAAACAGGGCTCTAAAATGCTGCATAAACACAGCAATATTTCATATAGTAAGTCTGTAAAGACAAAATTTATCTTGTGCCTTTATTTCAGTGACAGAACCTTCAGTGGCACTTTGCTTCAGAGGTGCAAGGAGTACGGAGAAGAACAGAATTTCCCAGCCTAGGTGCCTTGACAAACCTTCTGAAACCTTATAAACGCAAGAACAGATTCCTGAGTTGCCCCAAGTTGAATTTCACTTGTTTAGTTTAACAGAACTTCCCTTCAAGGTCCTCCACCAGTCAAGGATGTTTTGTAGAAACACAGCAAAAGGGCAATTGTTTTATCAACAATTTTGCTTTATCTCTCCAAGTGATGCAAAACAGATTGGGACTCCCAGCTCCCATCAGATAGAGCAGAGATGGCTGAAGAGGTCATCACTGCCAGTTTCCTGCCCTGTCCCTGTCCCAGAGGCCAATGCCACCATCACAAGTCAGCACAGGAGAACAGGCGCCCTGTCTGTACCTCCGCCAGCAGAGTTCATAACCCAGTGTATTAACTTAAATTGCCACTTCTGTCATTTTAATTTGCCAGACTGTAATTTGCACAGCAGGAACCCTGGTATGTCCAGCCCACCCCACAGCCTTGCCTGGGAGAAGGCAGCACACGGCAAAGACCCTGGCAAAATCCAACACGGATTCCAACTCCGAGTCTTATATTTCTGATTTTTCAGGGCCACGTATGTTATACTGTACCATGACACACATCATTCATGGGATTCCCCCTAAATGCACCAGCAAAGGTTTGCCACCAGCCTTGACTTTTAATTAGAGCTGGTAGGGAGTTTCTGCCTGAAAATGTTTTTCACTGATAAATACTGATGCCTCAAATTTGGGGATTGCTCCAAAAAAGACATATAAGCAGGAAAGGGCTAATTAGCCATATGAAGAGTAAGTGTATTTTGGGGTGGAGAAGGCTGGAGGAGAGGAAGGAGATGTGAATTTGCCAAATGGGGTGGATTGGATGCATGTATTTTTAATTGCTATGATTCAGAAGGGAGGAGATGTTTTATATCGTGACAAGTCTTGTAGCAGGGGAGAGCTGCTGCCAGCCCAAATCCAACACTAACCCAAAGCCGAGGAAAACGCCCCCCTAACTGTCTCCTGCAGCATTTCCCTTTGGATCAGGCCGAACCTCCCGGGACGCGGCACATTGATGTTGCTTGCCCCACATCCTCCACCTGCAGGGAGCTCAGGGGCACTCAGAGCCCCCTCAGGCCCCGCAGCCGAGGCACCCGCCGCTCTCCAGGACTCCCTGCTTCCCACCAGACAGAGCCTCCATTCCTCTGGCATCAGCAGGCACGCTCCGCCATCCCGCCAAGCGTCACTGCAGACGTTTCAATAATGCATGAGCAAGGCTCCTGCCCTCATTTTTTACAGTTCTTAATCAGATAAAAATTAGATGTTTCTTAGGTACAGCCATGTACGGGGCTGCCGCGGCAGTCTGGTTTGTGGCGAGCTTTGCACGTAGAAATTTCTCCGCGCGCTCGGGAGTTGGTGCCGTGACTCTGGAGAGCAGCCTCCCAATTAGGCACAACAAAGCACGTCATTTCCATTCTGAGACTACAGGTAAATCCTTTAATTAAAGAAGTCTTACGTACTTCAGTGGTTCCTTCTGGAACCACAGGATCCTCCTGAGGACACAGATGCCCTGCTCCACTTCTCCTACCCAGTCCTATTCCTGGACCTCCTCCTTTTCATTAACGTGAGCATGACAGGGTGGCTCTTGGCTCATTCGCATTCAAGGTCTGACCTGACAATTGGGGGTCACTCAAGGACACAGCTGCAGCAACTTCTCTGTGCTCTCCCTGGCGACTCCATGGTGGGCAGGATGCAAAAGCTGCACAGATGCGGCAGAGCTCCCGCCCCTGAGGGTTCCGTGTGCCTGCTGTGATTGCCTCACAGCAAGTAATTTCCATCCACCTCTCCCCTCCGTCCCTAGCTTTTGCTGTGCCCACGAGCAGGTGGAACACAGCAGACATTCCCTGTGGAGTGCACCTTGTGTACCCCAGGTATTCCCACTTTCTCGTGTGGCCAAGCCGAAGGCACAAACAAACAGGGGTTTTAATGAGACCCCGAGCAGAGATGATGCAGAGGATGTTTGCACAGCTGGCGCTTCATGGTGGTCCTGAGGTGAGGCTGAAGGCCCCTCTGGCTGCTCTGGGGAGGGGCCCTGACCACCACTGCCCTGGGGTCCAGCCCCAGCTGCCCAGGGAGCCCAACACAGACCAAGGCCCTTTCCACAGGCTCTGCAGGGCAAACACAGGGCAAACTCACCGAGCCTTGAAAGAGAGCTACCCTGCAGTTGCAAAGCTCTCCAGAATATCTGTTCATGAGAAAGGCAGCAAAGTTTATCCATTCAAGAAGGAGACTGGTTTTTCAGGCTTCTTTCCCCCCACAAATTGCATATATCAGCCAGGTGTTAAAATACCTATAACTACCATTTATTTTTCAATCAATGGCATAAATGAGGCTGTGAAGTTATTTCAGCTACTATGAAATAATTATGTTTTGGTACCACAAGAGCTTATGCTTGCTCTTCCATGTTTGTTTTTTTTTTCTCTGTAACACAGTTTAGCAATTCTGCTCTTCTGCAGATGGCTATAAAAATTAATCAGGAAAAAAAAAACCAACCACTTGAGGACTTTATAACCTTCAAAAAACATTCCAGAACTTTCTTTTGTAAAACTTTGCCACATATTTAAATGTATTGGCAGGTCCAGCTAGTATTCACATTCCTACTTATAATAGTAAAAATATTTTGACATATTTCTGGGAGTAGTCAACCCTATTAGCTTGCACTTAAAGCACAATTATTCAGGAATATTATAGATCATTATGTGGCTTTGGGGAAAAATCAGTATGACTCAAGTGCCCATTAGTGAAAGTGAAATGGTAGTAGGACACCTAGGAAAGCACTTGTGATATTCCCATGAATATCAAATTAATTCATTATGATAGCATTGGTAAAGTGTTAAACTATTTCCTATTTAATGACACAAGATTTATTTGCCAAGGCTGAAATATAAACACTCCCTGACAAAGTCATAAGAAAGAGTTTGTCTTGGACAGGTTTATGTAAGAGGTGGCCATGGGTGTCCATCCAGTGGTGCTGGTTGTGGCTCATTTATTCTATCTCCTTTTCCCAGTTCTAAGAGTTTACCTGTGGTGTTTGGATAACAATTTACATGACAAAGAGCTTTTCAATTCCCAAATTCTGCCTGGATGCAAGGAATAGCAGCTCTCCATTTGAAGTAAGACATCCCCTGTTGGAAGGTCAGAGAGAGCACACACCCTGCAGTACACAAAATAAAGACACATTCCCTAGCAGGAGTCAGGGAATTGGCTCCCACACTGCAAAGCACAGACAACACTCTGCCTCTGCCTTTCCTGGCCAGCTCCATGCCCTGAGGAGATAAAAAGAGGAGCAGCGATCCCCTCTGCCCATTAGAGAGCAGCCACTGAAACCACCCCAAGATATCTGCACACCAGCCCCTGGAGCAGAACATCTTCTCCCCCATCCTGGGCTTTAAACAGGACTCACACAGCTGCCTCCAGTCTCCTCTGAGTCAGGGCTATTTGATGCATTCTCATGGTACATCACCACAGCACCTTTATTGCTGTAGCTCCTCCTGAGCCGGGGGCTGTTCTTTAGATTTTTGTAGTTTCTGACCAGATCTGTTTATTAGCTGGGAATGGACAGAGGTTATGAAGTGGCCAGAAAGATGAGATTCTGTGGCATCTCTGCTATATTGTGGTAGATCTACCCCTTATGGGCAGACAAACAAAATGTTTTCTCATGGGCTTATCACTCAGTGCTGTTTCAGTTCAACATCTAGCATGGCAATAGGAAATATCCACATCTCAGGCCAGGGTAGGGCCACAACATGGGAAAGAAATAAAGGACTCTGGACATTGACAGGCTACTCTCAGGTGGCACAAATGGGAGAGAACTGGAAAAGAAAGAACAAGGACCTCCTGCCTTGCCACAGATCCCAGTCTTGATCTTCTGCAATGCCTCCTGCTGCCTGCTAGATAGGAAAAACACGGTGTGCACCTCCTTTCCTCAGCAGGTACCTTTGTAACCTTCTGGAGTTTCCCTCAAAGGCTTCAGGCATATGAACATTAAAACATACTTCCAGTCCCACATCACACAGGCAGGACATGCAGTGATGCTTGTCTCAAAGAATGATGGTTTTCTAGACCTAAGACAGGCATTTGCACTGTGACCATCATCATTATATGAAGTGAGGGGAATGATTTTGCAAAATACCTTGACCTCAGAGAGTTATTTGCACAACAGAGCATTCAAAATTGACCCAGTTGCTAGTTTTCTATACTCTTTCAATAAATGCTTTTTAACAATTGATCAAATTTTTGCATTTCTCTTCAAGTTTCCCAATTCCTATTGCTTAGCTTGTGATTCTATTCAATTAAAAAAAAAATTAAAAGCACAAGCCAATCCACAATCTTTGAATGTACAATGAGATTTAGAGACATATTTCAAAAAAGGTGGCAAAGAATAGAATCTTTAATATGGAAGAGATGGGAGTGGCTTCCTGAGAAAATTCTTTGAAGACCATTTATTAAGAAATCTCCGCAGTCTCCAGTTAAAAGCAAACAAGTTATACAGGAAGCTTATTCAGGAAGTGAGCACCACACTTCAAGGCACCAGTGAAGTTGTCACGGGTCATGTCTGACCCTCAGGAAAAGTCTGCAGACCATCCCTTGCCCTCTGTTTCCCCCTCAGCCCACCATCCTTCCTTCAGTGACCCATTTAGCTGTTCATCTTGTCCTTTAGGGAATGTCTCCCAACTGCCAGGGCATTTCACACCTATTCCCTGTGGTCACCTCATCTGACATAGATTTAGTCACCCAGAAGGTTCCCAAGGCAATTGACACCCAACTGATTCATCTCCACTGTGTTGCAATTAAAAGTCTGCCAACCCTGCAGAGGGTTGGGAGTGTTTCTTGTTTATGGTGTAGGTGCAAGTTCTCCTGCTGGGCCCGGAGACGTCCCTGTGACAATGGTCTGCAAGCCTGATGTGCTTCCAGAGAAAGTGCCCCCCAAAATTATGATACACTTGAGGGGGGATTAGACTGTGAGGCTTTCTTCATGGAAATGCAGGAATCAATGTGCAATGGAATTAAACCTGGAATACCCTTAAGAAAACTCCATTACAGTCACATCAAAGTCAGTATATGCCAGACCAATAAAACAGAAGAATTAGGAAATGGAGGAGAACACAGCTACAGCCTGAACCAAGAGGGTACACATTTTCTCTCTGCACACCAACACAAAGCTCTCACAGTGATCACAACTCAGTAGAGACTGAGACACTACCTTAACTCCACATGCAGTTCTGAAAGACCCACATGCTAAAGAAAAATCAAGCACAGGGAGCAAACCATCATTTAAGACCTCTTAAAAATCAATCTAAAGAGTTGCTGATGGTACTGAAGAAATAGATGTGCTACTGTTACCTCAATAATTTTAAGGGGGGTTTTGTCAGGTAGTAAAGGGGCATAAGAGTAAAAATACACATATATAAGGGAGAATACAATAGAATTTAATGTGCCTAGATTTTAGCAAGGAATTCCATATGTTTCCACAGAAGTTAAGCTGAAGAAAGCCCACGTTAGTAGCCATGTTGTAGATATAGTTAAAGACCTTTCTAAGGAGTGTCAAAATGGAAAGCATGAGGATGCAGGAGAATGGTGCAAGGAAAGGTCTTGAAACCTACCAATCATTCGCTAAGCTTCTTGGCACACAGGTAGGAATGCACAAATGAAATTTGCTGATCACAATGTTAATGTTGAGGTGCTGTTAATACAGAGAACTATTAGGATATCACATGGAAAGAAATAAATGACAAATGGAGCAATATAAATTGGATTAAATTCAATTATACTAACTGCAAGGTGACATGCTCAGGGACAAGAAGCAGAAATCTCTTATAAATTGGGAACTTTCAAGTGGAAACCAGCTGAGTACCCTACAGACTTTGTTACAGCTCTTTTTTTCTGCATAAATGCAAAGCCCTTGTAAAATACAATCCTGAAAGAGAGAAATGCAACCAATCCTAGATGGGACTCAGCAGCCTCCCTTGGAATTCTGGGCATCTGACCATCCATGTCCAGGAAAGGTTATTTAAGATGAAACAGATATGGGCAATGACTGAGGAAAGAGAACAGTCACAAGTAAATGTGAGATCAAAAGAAAATGTAGAGCAGAGAATTTCCAGAAAAATCCAGGCAAAAATTGTACCTACTATTAAACTGGTGATCAATCAGCTTATGAAAAGGATTGGAGAAAACAATTGCAGTGATATAGGATTTGAACATTGGATGCTCACAGGAAAATCCCTAAATTTAATCAGCTGAGCAAGACAAGAAGAGGTCAAAGAGGAGAAAGAACTCACAGAGGTTGCCAAGTAGTTTTTGTATGGGTCTTCACTCTAAGGAGAAAAGGGAAATACCTATCTTTGGTTCGTGAAGGTGAACTGCTGTCAGAGGAGTGTAAGAAAAAGTGCTGAAACAACTTGACAAATTAAATTGCAATAAATCACTGAGACTGGAGCCTATTCATCTCAAAGTTCTGAAGGAACCAAACAAAATAGCTGAGCTATTAAACATATGTAATTTATCATTAAAAACAGCTACTAGATCAGAGATTTGGAGGGGAGCCAGCAGTAGTCCAGATCTATAATTTAAATAGGTACCCTGGGTGAGCCTCAGAAACATTACTGTGGTCCTGACACGACTGGCTGGGGGGAGCAACCACATCAGCAGCAACAACAGGCCTTGCTGCAGGAAGCCCCTTCGTGTGAACCACAGCACTCAGGGAGGGTAAAGTATTTATCTAGCTTTGTTTTGGGGCTGCATTGTTTCAAAATACACCAGATCAAAGTTACACAGGAAGAAATCTCCTTTGTGGAGATGAATAAGCTCCTGGAGTCACCCCACAGCTTCATATAACTCCACACTATGCCAGGAGCTCTGTGGACACCAACACGTGTTTCCCTTGTATATCGACTTCAACAAGCCTACTCACCATTAAAGGATTGGAATTTTTTTTTGGTGGTGATGTTATTTGCTTTACTGCAGTTCCTTTTATGGATCAAGATCCCATTATGCAAAATGTTGTATACACAGGAAGGACAAGTGAGTGCTATCCAATTATCCAGCAGAGACATGAGAAGCCTGGGCAGGTTGAGGGGGGACTACAAGAAAACAAGAGCACAGGTCAGGAGGGTGAGCACTCCCCTGTGTACCCACTGCCAGCATTCCCTGGGGATGGGCTGGAGCAGAGGATTGCAGCTGCATCCTGGGGCATCAGGTCTAAGGGATCCCAGGGTGCAAACCTGTACCTCATTTATTTGGAAGTCAAGCATCTTGTAAATGAAAGATGGCAGGACTGACCAGCAGGAAGCAATAATCTTGCTAAGATTGGTGTCCATCACCTCCTTTCTGGTTCAGCATTAGTACTGTTCTGTCTGTTTCCAGTCCTTTCTCATTTTCAGTTTAAACATTTTCTGAGAGAAGGGCAAACAACATATAACAGATTTGAGCCTAATGACAATAGATTTGCTTTTTGAGTTCATTTTCACACGCCATTTAAGAGCAGCTAATGAAACACGTGTAGAAAACTACTGGTTTATACATTTCTGCATGTTAAAGAATGCAATATAGCACCATGGAAAATATAGCTGAATTCTAATAACCTGTTTATTATAAACATTTGAACATATGCACACCGAATATCATGGGCAGATTACAGCTCGTCTGCTTTTACTGGTGAACTCTTAATAAAAGTCTTATCTTAGTCCAATTTTTAAACATTTATTCCAGGAAAATACTTATTTTTCTTTTTTTTCCTTTTCTTTTNTTTTTTTTTTTTTTTTTTTTTTTTTTTTTTTTTTTGATATACACAGCCTCAGACCAATGTTATACAAGACAGATATATTTAAATGATGTCAGAGAGGTATCTTAAGTGGCACATGCTTTACAGCAAACTCGACCTTAAGGATTTGAATATAGAACTGGACCTTTGGTAGACTTAGTCTGAAGGCTTATCCTGAATCTCTTCTGCAAGAGTTGTATCTAACTGAATGCAATATAAGGACTGTCAACAAAAAGTCTGATTTTATCCTTCAAATGTTCGTAATTTCAGAGCTCTTGCCCAAAATATAGAAGATGAAGTGGAGTTGACAAAAACTTTAACTGATGTGTGGACCACACTTGTGCATTCATCATGATACTTAAATGCCTAGAAATCTAAACCACACCACAATGTTTTAAATAATTTCATATACTGTCATCCTCGACTAACAGCTGGGGAACTGGGCTGGAAGTCAGAAACAGATCCTGCCACCAGCCCCATTTTTTGGGGAGGTTTCCAGAAAGAGCCTTAGCAGACATGACCTATAGAAACCCTAAAAGAATGGAGCAAGGGACAAGCTTTCCTTCAATAGCAATTTCATTACCTTTGTAATACAACATTTCACAGTGCCATCACCAAAAAAGTCATGAGGAAAAAATAAAGCCTAGGAATTACAACTGCATTTTGGGAGATGGGAGATTACATAAGCATCTTTCTAGCTCTAATAGGATTGCATAGTTAATTTGAAATATATTATTTTGCATATTAAGAAAAAGAAGTAAAAATAAAGCATCTTTTATTACAGTTTGAGAGACCCCCCAACAACCCACAAAGGTAAACCATCATTTTAAATGCAAAAGTAAATGAAATGTTTGCTGCTCAATGAACTTCTGCTTGAAAGAGAATTTCTACCCTGGCTGCAAGGTCTGCGGTGCTGATAATTTGTGATGCACAGCCATGTAAGAATCATTGACCTATTTAAATGCATTTCCCTGTTAAGAGGCCTGATTACCAAGGACTGACCAAACTAGACCCGCTCTGTATCTCAATTCGACATCTTCACTCCAGCATGATTCATTACTATATGATAAGGATGCCAGGAAGCAGCAAACACACAAAGTGGGGAGGGAATGCAAACGGGAAATATCTGACATTCAGAGAGGGTTCTTGAAGCTGACAGTGAATGCAAATGAACAGCCAGTTTGGACCATTTCCTGCTTATGCTAAAAAAAGGGTTGCTTTATCAGAAATGAGCCCGGTTTAAATCCAAGACGAGTGTAGAGCATAAACGCGGTTGAAGAATACACCTAAAATCCCATTTGCTTTAAAAAATATGGGGCTATTTTGGAAGCAGGTCAGGAGACAAGCCTGTTGTAACTGACTCAGTTATAATTATAGTACAGATCAGGCCCTGACTCCACTGTAATTGTATAGCATGACAGGCTCATGCATGAACGAAGAGTAGGAGTCTTGGCTAGAGCAAGAAAAATACTAATATCATGAACATAACAGTGAAAATCATAATTACAGATATGTCACTGCAGATCGGGGATGCAGCAGGCAGGGACTGATTCCCAGTGACCTGGGAAAGACTGACTCAGCTCTGTGCTGCTGTGACCGCTGTTTTGCCAGGAGGGAAAATGACTGCTGGGGAGGGTATTCCTGGTGGGTCATTGCCAGAAGATGGTGATGCAGGGGCTCATCTCTTACTCTGCCACAGTGTAGCGACCCCTGAAGGTGGGCAGGTGCCTGCCTCACTGAGAAAAGCCAAGGCACCAGCAACAGGGTGCCTTCCTTGCTCCTGCAACTTGTGGAAGAGGCAAGTGGTTCCAGTGGATCACGCTGGGGTTGCACTGCACATCACCATCCTCCACCTGCTCTGCTCCCCTACCTGTCTCTCACAGAAATGTGTCCCTTCTCCTCAACTAGCCAGCACACACCTTCACATGCCACCTCTGCAGTGCAAGACGTGACCTACAGCCAAGGCAGCAGACGGACAGCCAGTGGTGATGCTTTTCTCCACCCGGGTTCATAAACCGCCATCCACAAAATCATTTTGGTGCCTTCAAAAGCAGTCAGGGCTCCCAGAAGAGAGCAGATGTGGAGAGACATCAAGAGCAGGTGTCTTCAGCATCTCACCTCCTGGATGAGCTTGGCACCAAGCTCCAGGCTGAAGAGGGTTAGGGAATATCTTCCCCAGTGCATATTCTCCTGTTACGCTTTTCCTTTAGGATTTGGTGATGATATCAGTGCCTTTTATAGAACAGGGTTAAGCACTTCAATGGGCTTCAGGGTGACCCCTTCACAAGTTCAGGGGCCTTCTCAGGTTTATGGATTCACATCTGACCTTTTCTGCTTCCCAGAACAGCATCTTTTAATCAACAACCTCTAGGCTGCAGAGAACAAGTGAATGGATCCTTCCTTCCCACCCTTCCAATGCTGTGTGGAAGATACAGTTTTTATAACCCTCCAAAATCAGTGAGAAAGGGAGACAGATATGATTATCCATTTGACATTAAACAGTTACTGGAGTTGACATTTGAGCATACAACAAAAAACCAACAGATGGATATTGGCAGATGGAGAAGCATGAAGAAACAATGAGACATCTTCAACCATCCTTCTCTGCTTCTGAAACATGTTATTGTTTCCCCTACCATCTCTCTTGACCCCAGCCCCATTTTCAAGTGCCACTCCATATGCTTCCTTTCTTAGCCTCCATATGTCTTAAACATGTTAAAAAAAAAAAAAAAAGGGAAGAGAAAATAAGTTAGAGAAAATCACAATCTCACTTGTTGTGGCCCTACCCAGTCAATTCTCTCTGCCCCCCTGTAAAATCTTCTTTCTTTTTCCCCTCGTCCATAGAAATGGCTTACAGCATTGCCAGGAAAGTCACCAGCAAGCTCATCCTGCCTTCCGTTGTAGGGTGAGTGCATGCCCTCCCTTCCTGAACCACCTGTTCTCCAGCTTTCAGAAGCGCCATACGCTTCTTGTTTTCCTCCATTCCCATGTCATGACACACTTCCACATCTTCAACTACCCGTTACAAACTCAGCGATTTAACTTCTTCATTTCCACTCTGCTTTGCTCACAGCTGGCTTTTCCCTCACCAGCTGAACTTCCTCAATATCTCTCTGCAGAGGGAAAACCACATGCCAACAAACTGTGAAACTCAAGCACTTTAATTAAAGTCCCTTCTCTTCCTTGATGCTCGTTAAGCTTGTAAGTGTATCCTCTTTTTCTTAATGTTTCTTATCCAACTTTTTCGACTGCCATTCAGTCTTGAAATTCACAAAATTGTATTTTCTCTACAATCTCCAACAAGCAAATATACCAGCACTTAAAAGTTATAGATAAGCAATACATTCTCTTTTGGCTCCTGATATTTTTCCTAAGCTGATTTCTATCTTACCTTTCACTTGGATCAAATCCCATTCTTCTTCAAGTTCTTTTGCTGACCTTCCTATTAAATTTGATTTCTTTGCCTCTTGCCTTCATGGACATGCACATCTTAATGTCTTTCTGTACCTCCTTCTAGTATACTTCATCTGCAGAAATCTTTCATTTGCCACTTCTAAAGACTCTGTCCTATTTTTTCTTTCTCTATTCTTGGTACTGATCCATTGGCCTAATCCAACTAATTTCTGTTGGCTCTTCTTTGGAAAGAGCTATAAATCCTTTCTTCCCTGCTCTTAATATTAGAAATTACTAATGAAGATTAATGGAGACATTACCCAGATGCAAGCAAACTTCACTGCTTTTTTACTTATGTTTCATTGTTTATTTGAGAATTTCATTTGTGGTTATAAACTGTGATAAGACCTTCACATTTTTTGATGTACCTCTAAGTATCTGTCATGCTTTGAGATGTGTATGAATTACACTCAAAATGTCACAAAATTGAACTAATGTTTAAAGCTTTGCAAAATTAATCTCTTCCAAATTCAGATGTATGAATTCAATACTTCATTTGGAATCTGGCATGAAATATAATTACAGTGGAAGGTGAAATAAAAAAGAGTAGTATGAGCATTTTGCATACCTGCTATTCACCATCTGTTCTCTGTGATAGAATGATACTGTTTTCTTTACAGAGGATTTTCACTTGATGGAAAAGGGAAAATTGCACTTTTTATTATACTGCAGAAATATTTTCATTTTGTTTTTAAGTACCAAATAAAACAAACTTAATCTCTTAGTGGGCTGTGATGATATATTAGATGACTTCTAACTTCAGAAGCCATAAATTAGGATGCTATTACCAGGAAATCTTATACTGCCTAACAGGGCTGTGAGGCACTAACAATAATTCTCCCCCCCTCACCTTTTGGAGTCTTTTTAAACCTAATCTTGATTATGGGCTCTGAAAGGTGAGGCCACAAGCACTGGAAGTTATCCTAAAATGTACCGAGGTTTTCACAGAGAATCACAGAATGGTTTTTGGTGTGAAGGGACCTTACAGATCATCGAGTTCCAATGCCCCCTGCCATGGGGAGGACACCTTCCACTACCCCAGGTTGCTCAGAGCCCCATCCAGCCTGGCCTTGAACACTGCCAGGGATGGGGCAGCCACAGCTTCTCTGGGCATCCTGTGCTAGGGCCTCACCCCGTGTTAGGCACGGGACGTGGCTCTAAGTTCTCCTTGACACCTTCTCTTCTCCAGGCTGAGCAAGCCAAACTCTCCCAGGCACTGCAAAGGAGGGATGCGCCATCCCTCGAGCAGCGTTGTGCCTCCTCAGGACTCACCCCAGAGGCCCAAGTCCTGCTTCTCTTGGGGGCCCAGAGCTGGACACAGGACTCCAGCTGGGGTCTCGACAGAAAAGGTCTGAATTACAAGGAAAAAAGTGCTGTTACAAGATTTGCAATAATTTCACCAACACTGGCGAAACTGCGGGTGAAAACATGGGCACAGGCATCTTAATGGACTGACACCTGGGCTGGGTCATGGTGAGAAGTGTGCTTTACCCCACAACGTGCATCCCTCCCTTATCCCTCATTACCTCAACACTGGAGTCGGGAATGAGGGATTAACTGGTCGTGTGAAAACTGGCTGCAGGTGTCATTTCTCCTGCCTTTTTAGAGTGAATTCCACCTCGGGAATAGCCTCTCTTTTCCCCCTACCTCCACCACTCCCTTTCTAAGCAGCAAAGCTACCTCAGCAGCGGTCCAGCCCCGGAGGCTCCACCAGCCTGGGCTTCCTGGTCCTGTTTTTTAAGGACCTTTTCTTTGATAAACGGGGAGGGGGAAGGGTTAACTTTTCCGCCCCAGCCAGTCCCCTGCTGATCCGGTAATGAGTAAGCAATGCCGCTGCCTGTCAATAGCGGGATGTGACCTCGGGTGACCCAGCTGAGCCCTGCGCTGGGGGGTGCCGGGGTAAATCAGCGTGACCCCCCCGACCTTGCCCAGACCCAGCCCGCCCGGGGTCCGGCCGCCCCTGGGCGTGTGACTGCTACGTGCTGCTCGCCCGGGTGCCAAAGCCTTTTATAACAACTGCGGCTGAGTCAGCTGGTGGAGGTAACACAATCTACCTCAGTCAAGAGCTCTGTGTTGCACAACATACGATGTGGCAGTTCCTTTCTAACTTGGGGAGCCACCCAGTCTTTTTAGGATTTCCAGGAAGAGCCGCGGCATCTGACCTTCAACTGTTATTAAAAGAAATCAAAGATTGTATAACAGCCTGTCAGAGCTTTGCATTTCTTAGTGGAGTTATGTTTCGGCGAATGCCTCCACATTTCTGAGCTTCACAGGTTCTTTATCCCTTTACTTGTTTATCCTCTGGTAAGCATTTATTAATAGAGAGACTTATTCCTTTACTGTACTTGTTTATCTTTCAGGGGGTTTGTTTTGTTTTTCAATTTAGAAGCAGAAGGGTCTCCCACGCATTTCACATTTCTATCTGCGGGTGAAGTCACTGCATGGCTTTGATAGCAATCTTCCAGCTGTCCGTTTTCACCCCGGAATCCCTCCCTTCGGCTGATTTTCTGCATTATCACCATAGTTTTTGACTAAGACTATTAATCCACCTGTCCCTTTGTGAAAGCAGCTAGATTGGCTTGTGTAAAAGGGGAGTAAGATGGTATGAACTGTAAGTCTGCTATTAATCCTGTTAATAAGGGATTAAAGTGAAGCCTGATGAGTAGGAAAGGCTGATTTGATTGTTTGGGACTATAACTTAGCTCTCCCTTATGAAAGCAGTGTTTGCCGTGCATCGCATTTTGTCATTTGCATATTTGGTCTCTGAGGAAATCAAGGTTAAATATAGCAAGGAGATTCTGCTGGCTTAAACTGGTAGCACAACTGTGCTCCTTCAGCCTAACAGTGCCTCGGATAGCACAAGAAGGAACCCTGCCTGCTCTTGCCCGGCAGTGGCTGCATCCTATAATGCGACTTATATTGTCAGCTTATGCTTTGCCTCTGACCTTTACGTGCACTTTGCTTATGTACCAGATAGGATGCATGCCTTATTTTAGAAGGAAAGAAGCAGCAGAGGAATGGACTAAAATAAATATCTTGCCACTGCTATTTTCAGTAAAAGGCTTACAAAAGCAACAGCAGCAGAAAGCTGAAAAGCACCATATATTCCCTGGGCAAGGCGATCATATGAAGCAACATCAATCTCATTAAAAAAAAAAAAAAAAGGATACTGTCTCTGTCTTAGAGCTTAGCATTCTGCTTCCTCCTCAGCCTTAGGAGAAGGCCTATAAATTATTAATACTAACATCAATGTGAGACAACAGATGGTAAAGATTACTTGGAAAAAGTCTTCACATTAACATATTACGGCCCTAGTTTCACAGCATGTTGGGACTGTTTCCTGATGCTGCCAGCCAACCTGGCCCGGGAGACACCTCCCAGCGGAGGGGAATCCTTGGGCAGCAGCAGAAAGGTCCTGCCCTGGTTCAGCTGCAGAAAGAACCACCCAGCTGCCCCTGCAGAGAGGGCTGGGCGTGGGTCACGGCAGCGCTCAGACACCACGCTGGCCCCGCGAGGCTCCTGGCATCTGCTGCCAGGGGCCAGGCCAAGAAACAATGAGCTCAGGAGGAAAACTTTCAGGTAGCTGAAAAATGTATTCCTTGCTGAGCTGCTTTTGGGTGGCATCGGTTGTGTTGTGTACTCTGAAAAATAAGAAATACTCATTTACAAGTTTTGAGCTTTTCTCGAGCTGGGAGTGATACGAGATCCAAAGTGACATATAAGTGGATTATCCAAAAATCTTGCATGCATTTTAAGTATTTTATTGTTCCCTACAATAAAATTACTTGCTTGAGCTTCTTCAGGTTTACAAATGTATTAAAACTAGTATCAAGCAAGTAAATGAGAAATTCCTTGTAAGAGCACAGGCGTATTTGCCTTGTCTCTGAAGCCAGCAGTTGGTACAGCTGAACAAGGATGTACTCTTGTTTTGGAGTTACCTCCTATGACCCTCCACTCTTCTCACACTACTTTTGAGGATAACTCAGTGCCAGAATCTCTGAGACAGAAGGAATTTATCCAGCCTTTTAAGGGACTTGTACAGGACACCTTTTCTCATGGCCCATTACTTCTGCAAATGCATATGCCATGTGAGTTTTTCACTGTGGCTTAATCAAGGCTTAAAAACACAATTCTCATGTTCCTGCATCCTCTTGGTGTCATGCAAAATTTTCCATAAAGCCTGAATAATGAAAACACAAGCAAGTGCTGCTGTTCTCACAGTGCTGGGCCCAAGTGTGGTTCTGTGAGTTGAGCAGGAACCAGCTCTTCATTTACCAGCTTGTTGGAATCTTCTGCTCCCAAGAGATGGGCAATGTGTGGGTGAGGGCACAGAGTGATTGCTGGAAAATGCCTTCAACAGTGTCGTTGCTGTCCTATTTTCATAATGAGTACCAAAGGCTTGGTTAGCAGCCTTTGATTACCACCTCACCACTTTCATACCTAGTAATATCTGTTTTACTGAACAGATACGATTATCCCCTCCATGTTTGTGCTGTGTTGCCTGGCAGACTCCCTCGTTGCTTTGGCTCTTGCTGGCCCTCTTTAAGGGAAAATGTCTGTGTTTGCACAGCTGCCAATCCAAAGCCTTCGCTGTGAAACTGTTGCTTAGGTCCCGGTGGCATGGTGTCCCTGCATCCAGACTTCCCCTGCAGGCGCTCCTGGCTTCACGTTCAGCTCGACAGGATGCCTTGGAAGGTTGGGTGCTCTGCAGGGGTTTGCTGTTGGTGTGTGATTCTGCAATTTGTCACAACTCTGAGATGCCACCCTGGAATCAGTCAGCCCTTGAAATGTATTCATTTTGGAATGAGGTGGTGGAATGACTATTTGAAGATGCCTTCTGTGCCAGTTAGAAAATGTTGATTTCTGACTTTGATTATTAATTTTTTTAATCATTTAACAATATAGTCAACAGGTTCTTGGAGCTAAGGACAGGTTAATAAAGTCTACTTAATATGATTTCAGAAATAATTTTCTCCTCTAGAATCCACTATTATAGTGCCTAATTTTGATTCCTAAGAGAATTCCCCAAAGATGCAGTCTTAGGGCCACTGAACGTGCAGGCAACATTTAGGTTAAGGTCAGCAGGGAAGGTATTCAAGGAACAGTATTAGTGGCACAGAAAAGGGTTCAGATGTTAGCATCTGGTATTTTGAGATCACCTCTACTTAAAAACAGCTACATTGGCACAGATTTGAATTTGCCTGTGGAGGACTAACAAGTGTTTACAGGCTCTGGATTACAATGGTGACAACCTGTTATGTCACAAATAATCTTGTTTCCAAGTGCTGCAGGTGAGTAATTTGTAATCTGCTTTCTGTGACTGAATATACCCCTAATAACCTGTTTTTGTTGGCTGATTTTACAGGGACTTGGGAGTCAAGGTCTGGTTTGTCAGCTGGGCACAACCCATGGGAGGGCACGGAGCTGCTCCCCAGCCCCTTCCCTGGCCCTGCTCAGTGGTCATTTTGGGTCCTGGGGGAGAGCTGTTGCCAAGGGTTTGAGCAGAAGTTGTAGGTCAGAGGGAATTATTAGTTACATATAAATAAAGTTATTTGTTTGCCTCCTGGATGATTTTCCAAATTCTTCACCCCATTGCTGGTAACAGAAGGGAGATAACACAGGGATCCAGAGGCAGAGGTGGCAGCTTTCTGCTCCCATTAGAGCAATTCCCAGGGAAGGTTGCTGAGGCTCCCAGAGGTCAAAGGAGAAAAGCAACAAGACATGCGTAAAAACAAAAGGGTGATAAGATATGTGTGAAGGCAAGTTTTTATGACTGTGTACAAGCCGTCCTGCACTCGTTCTGCCTGCTTGCTGAGCTGGCAAGCTCAAATTCAGAGCCATGGAACATGCTTAGTCTATGTCCATCCACCCATCCTCCCTCAGGCCCCCTCTGGACCTCAAACAGGAAGAGGTTCCTCCATCTTAAGGTATTATATGCACTCCTAGTGGAGTGAGCTTTTAAATAGATGAGAATCAGCAGGCTAAGAAGAAATCAAACAATGAAGAATCAGGCAAGCCTTTTGGGGTCAGTCAATGAAGTATTAGGTCTAGAAAGATGATAGGAATATTTGGCATCGTGTGAATATGTGTGAATATGAATAAAAGCTGTTGCTAGATTATTTTAAGTATGGAATCATCACAGTTTAAAAGAGCCAGTGCCATCTCTGTCCAAATTAGCAGTACAGGTGTAGCTCTGCATGTTATCCTGTGCAGACAAAATGAGCCCTCAAATTCTGATGCACACTATGTCTTGTGACCTATGCAAAACAAAAATGCAATTGAAGATAACTTTGAAAGCACTGAAACAAAGTGAAGCTATTGGTATGTCTGAAGGAGTGTGGGGGGGAAACAGACACACAGGAAAAAAGTGTGTTAATTAAGATTCCTGGGAAGGGAGGGAAACAGCTTGCTGCTCTGCAGAGGGATGAAATGCTGAAGGGAGGAGCAGACCTTACAAGGTAATGAGTGTGCTAAATGGCAAAGTTTGGGCTGGGAGAGGGGCAGAGCTTCAAAGGAGGAATGTGCACAACTGGGATTGTAAGCTGCCTTTACATCTGTCCTTAGCAAACTCCAAGATGAAAGCATCTTGCACTCAAAGGACCTGCTCCTCTGTTGCCTTTCACCTTCTGAGCTTATTTGTAGCTATGCAAAGGGTATGTAAATTGCCAGGGCTCCAGTTCAGTGGTTTGTTGTTTGCCCCTGTGGAGTGAACCAGCCTAAATGCTGGACTCTGAATGCTGGGGGACTTTCCTGTCCCACGGGGTGCTGCTGATGGTGCCCTGCGTGTGCTGTTCTGGGAAGGGGGGTTTTGCGTGGTGTGCCCGTAACAGCGCAACTGCAAAGGCGTGTGAGATGAGATACTGGAACTCTCTCCGATTTTTGGTGTGGCTTGGTGCCTCCTGTGCCCAGGCCCGTGGTGCAGGGACTGTGGCTCTGTCCTTCTGCCTGCCATGCTGCTCCCCCTCATGCTGTGGCAGCAGGGGTGATGCCCCTGGGGAGGACAGCTGAGCAGAAGAGCTGCTGTGTGTGAGGTCTCCACCATGAGCCGTGGTGGCAGCCTTCCTGCCAATGAAAGAGGCTGGGAATGTGTAGGAGTTGGGCTGGAGTGGGAGATGGGAAGGGTGTGTTGAGGGGTCCCAGATCTGAGGGCGGGGAGGGAGAAGAAAAAGGCCTCTCCACACCAAAGTGAGTGCCACCAATATAGTTACCAGGAGAGCATGGAAATTGCGTGGGGAAAACGCTAAAGGATCAGGAACTGACAGAGGACTCTATGGCAGAATGCGTATTGCACTGTTTTTGTCTCATTTTTCTTGTGGGAATGTTAGTTATGAGCCTGTAGAAATGCTTGGGAATGCCTGTATTTAGTGTGCTGCAGGACTCACTGCAGTTAAGCCCCAATTATTCCAATGGTATTAAGGGGTCCTGTGTGGGTTTTGCAAAATTCATTTACATCTACTTTAAGGGCCCTCTGCACAGGCTGAACAAACGATAACACAACTTACGTGGAAAGAAAAAATGGAAAGGAGGAAAGATTGATCTCAAAAAGAAATAAGCTTCACATTTGTGGTCCATTATAGCCAAAGGCACAATCACCTAATCTGACTCCTAAGGTTAGCCCTAAATATCAGTGTAGGCAAGTCCCTGGCCAGTTGCCAGTGTCTCAGGGCAGATAACATCAGCACAAGTCGAGAAGAGGTCTCCAGTCTAGCCTGCATTTTAATATACTGTTAAAATAAAATGAGACAGCAATTAGTTTCTCTTCAGCTATTCCACAGCATAACTTCTTCGGTCAATTAGTATGAATAAATAAATATAGGTCTTGAATTATTAATCTGCAAATAGAAGCTGCAACTGCATTTAATATTTCACTGTTCCTTCTCCTTGCTCTTTTGCTTTGCTTGGAGTTTTGACTCGGTATTATAGGAGTGCTATTGTCTATTCTTAGCTCTTTCCAAATTTTTAATTTTTCCATAGGATAATTTTCTTACTCAAATAACACTTTTAATCTTGGCTCAAGACGTATAAAGTTTGGATTATCAGAAGGTATTCATTCAGAGAGCTACAGGGAGATCAGTGGTTTAAAAAAAGAAAAAAAAATCAGATAATTTAAGTGCCTCAGTATGGGCTTACTAACTTTAGGTTCCCACTTACTAAAGCCTTCACAGAGTTATGGAATGGGACCTTGAAGTTCATCTAGTTCCAACCCCCCCTGCTATGGGGGTTTGGTCTTAATCTTTTCTCCATGGCTTCAGGAGAGTAAACAATGTCTGATTATCCCACCAGTTAATCCCTTTTCCTAGTAAGAGAGGCAGAAAGAGGGGTTGATCTGGGTTAGGATATCTTCTTGTGTCCTAAGGCCTGTAGCTACTTTGGGCAGGGCATGCGACTGACGGATTTGCTTAGGAAACTGGAGTGTCACAGGCTGTAGAAACCACCCTGGACCTTTGGCACCTAAGGTTTCATATGCTGTGTCTTTCCCAAATTTTATAAGGATGTGTGATCCACAGAGATCAGTCTCTACATCTGCTACATGGGGAAAAGGTCAGTCCCACCAAAAAAAAGGAAAGCCTCATTATAATTTTAGACTTCGGTCATTTTCAGGAAGCCTTCAAGAAGGCATTTCTGACTTATTTGTTCACAAATGGTGGTGTTTCCCTCTTTGGTCACAGGTGCTGATTCTTACAGAAATGGGTCACTACAGTTCTGTACTCAACAGTGTCTGGATGTCAGATCATGTGTTCCCCGTTGGAAATTGCCAAAGAAAATATTAAGTGTTAGTAACATGTTTAACTTTCTATTGATGTAACGTCAATGCATATAAAAGGAGGAAGAAATGTAACTTAAGTCAATAAGCTGGAGGGAGTCTGAACACTCCAGGGTATTTTTCTCCCTCATGAGAGCACCTGCCTTCTGACCTGTGGTTTTGATTTTGGACCAAATTCACACTCTTCGGTTTCCTGTGCTGATGACAAACCTGAGCTGCTTCTGTATATATTTTAAATGTGTTATTTTTTTCCCCTTTGAAGTTGCTTGAAGCATGGTGTGAGCTGAATGCATTCTTCTTAGCTTGGCTCACTGCAGTGTATTTTACAATGTTAATTTCAATGAGATTTGTTTTCTATTTTAGCTTGAATATCGTTTCGTCTTTTTCTGGCCTGCTTTTATGTTCTGGCTTCCTGTATTGCTGGTGTAAGACCTTTGAAGAGAGTAGTTTGGGTATGTTAATAAAACTTTTCCGTAGCGCACAGCTTTCAGGTAGAAATCATAAATGGGTCAGCATTTGTGGCAGCAGCCAGGGGAGGATGTGACATACAGCCTTGTGGTTATGTCTTACAGGTGCTGCTGTCTGATCTGCTCCAGTCTGCAGCGTTTTCCCCTCTGTGCTTAGCTGCCATGGTGATGGGTGACTTGGACATGCCATAAATAGACAAATGAGCAGGGCTTTCCTCGATGCTGAGCATGAGGACAGTCCTCTGGCTTAGTGCTCTCCAGCTTCTGTGTGTGAAAACTGCCACTGGAGGCTCTTGCCTGCAAAGCCAATGTGGCAAACACCTACAAGTGTACGAGAGCTTTTACTGGGAGGGCTGAAGACGAGGAACAGCGTACTGGATTCTGGTCAGCCTGAAGCTGAAGAGTTTACCTCCTCAGCCCAGTTCCAGGCAACATTTTTGAGAAAACCAGCACATCTCTATAAGGACTCAGCTCAGTAGGGAAGTGCCACTGTTGGTGTCTCTGTTTCCCTTCAAAGCAGAGACACTCTCTTAGAGCTGGTGGTGTCTGTGGTCTCGGAGCTGAGGTGGGCACAGCCACCCAGCCCCTTTTTCTGAGCATGTCCCACGAGTTTCTGAAATCCTCCTCATGTATGAAATGTGTGCCAGACTATGGGGCAGACAAGTCCCTGTCCAAGAGGCCAGGGAAAAATGCTCCCTGTGTTCCTACAGGTCATGTAATAACAGAGGGCTTGCAGCTTAAAGCTGCTGCTAAAGCTTGTGCCCCTTTGTGAGGCAATACATGAGGTACAGAACAGGTCTGTGAAGAGAAAATTAAACCAGAGCTAGAGCAAGGCAAGGACTGAAAGAATAAATCTTGACATTGGAGCCTGAGACACAGCTCTTGTGTCTGCAGGGCTGGGGTGGTCCACAGCATCATCCCTCCCAGCATTCCTCCCCTTGCTTGGGTCGAGCAGAAGGGCTCCTTCCCTGGAGGAAACTGGTGTGTGCAGCTGATGCTCCGGACCCAGGGCCAGACTGGAGGGCTGGGAGCAGCAGGGCCAGGGCACCCTGCAGGGCCCACCTGCCCTGTGGTGCCACAGGGCTGTGAGAGGAGTCCATCCTGGGCAAGACCATCCCGTGCAGGTTGGCCCCTAACCTGGGAGGGACCACAGAAGACAGGCCAAGGGAAAAGGGCTGAAAATAGTTCAAAAGATAGAGGGAAGCAAGAAGAGAAGGCTTTTAAGAAGGGTGATATTAAGGTATGGAGGTATGCAGAGTTAGTTCAGCGAGAGGGAAAAGAAGCATGGATGCAAAGAGTGAAGCAAGTGGAAGGAATATGGAATAAAGAGGAAGAGCTGGGTAGAGGGACTAAAAGCATTAATAAGGATGGTTGGAATTTTTTTATCTATTACATGGGCTGTAAATATGATTTTTCAATAAAGTTAGCTATTTTTTAATGTATTAGATGAGCTCTTAAATATAATTTATTCTGCTCTTTCACATATAAATCTAATTTTTTGAAAGTAATTCCTAAGGGAGTCGATATGAGATTTTTTGATCCAATTGAGTTGGATTTGACTGCTATATATATGTCAAAATATTTGAAATTATGGCTTTTGCAGTTGTATTGGCCCTTTACAATGCATAAGCCCTTCAGGAACATGACAGGTGTCAGAGAAAGAAAAAGAAACCATTCAGAAATTCAAGTGCTTACAAAATAAGAATTTGTAAATGGTGTCTTCAAAATGGAGGTGAAAATACAGACTGTATGTTTGTATATTCTTATATTTAAGAGATATATGCATAAAGTGTATGTATAATGCAATTAAAGATGTTTTGACTAGTGAGACGATGGTGTATCTACCAAACCTCTCCCTTAAAAGAAGACAAAGCAAGGAGAACAGAAAGAAGTATCACCATTATTCATATGTAGTACTTTGTTGTGTTGGAGAGAAGGCATTGGATAGAGCTCAGTGACTAATTTATTGGCTATTAGTTCTTCATTAGTTTTGCTTCCACTTCAGTTTGATTTATGTGCTACATAGTAGGATTTGCTAAACAATTTCTGCAAACAAGTATTTGTTGGAGGAATATCATATTGAAAACTAAAGCTACAAGTTAAATTACCCAGATTAGTTGCAGGCTCTGGTTTTGATCCCTAACTGGATTAATAGAAATTGGATTCTGGTTCAAGTACACAAAGCCAAGACTAGGTTTGAGTTTTTAAAACAAACGAACAATCCCCAAACTCCAACTCGATTCCTTCTCCTGACAGTTCCTGTTGCTGCAGGAGACCTGTCTGTGTTGATGGGGAGAGCACACACAAGCACAGAGGTGTTCCCACAGCAGCTGTATATTGAAACACCAAGTGGCTCTGCGTGTGCACACTCTGTGCCCTGATTTGGAAAATCACTTCCACTTCCTTGTTCTCTGATATGCTGGTCCTTGCAGCAGGATTGAAGTGCATCCTTATGTTCTCTGACATGGCACCTACATACCTGCTGGGTTTGTTGCTAGGACTTTTTGTTTCTTTCTAAATATGTCAGAATAGTAATAGGAGGCTTTGCAACCAAAGAGTTCAGGTTTTCTAGGGATCAACTGATTTAGCCTCATGTCCTTCAAATACTTTAAGCTGTTGTGCAATCTTATTTAAGTTTATGAAGTTGACTCATGTTCCTAACGCTGTATCTGTGTTGCCAGGTCTTGAATCCTGTTCTCACCATACTGGATGAGATGACTGTGGTAGGTATAACCTCTTCAAAATATGTTTTTCACAAAGTGGTCTTTTTTTCTTGATAAAAACCCACATGTAATATTGTTGAATGATAAAACCGTCATTGCATTTTGCAATGAAAATGTTTCCCTTGTATAGTAGATCTTCATTCACAGTGTGATAAACTAAATGTAAATCCAAGTCACCTGATTCTTGTATCAGTTTTGCTGTAATGGGTCCCCGATAGCTCCTGCTGTTTGGAAGATTTCTTTAATTCTTATCTTAATTTAAAATGGCCAGTGCCTAATTTTTTTTCTCCCCTAGAATTCCGTGAGAAATCTCCTTTAAATGGTTGAGTATCCAGGTCATTTTTCTGTGACCTATTTTTCTGCTGGTGTTGAGTCAAAACATAGATCTGAAGTAAAAATGAGAATAGCTTGTCAAGATCCACAACAGCATGCCAAGGCCTGGCAGTGGGTAAATGTGAGTCAGAAAGAGAGGTTCACATGAACCTACATGATTTTTCTTTTCCATTGTATGTGGTAGAAAGGTGCTACATGACGAGGTATTTTTGTGAGACACGTGAACTCTGCACCCTCTATCAAAGCTTTCAGCAGAAGATGGGAGATCCTCTTAGCAAAGAGGAAACAGGCTTAAACGAGCAGTGGGTCAATTCTTTAAGCTTCTTGCTTTGACTCCATGTCCAGGGAATCATCTGGGGCACTCTTGCTAAGGCAGGAGTGAACAGGCACTTCCAGTTGGGTTAATTCTTGCCTGCTGTGGAGTCATCAGAGGAGGTAATGCACAGAGATGTGGCACTGCATCACAGGCAGCTGTGAGCAGCACAATAAATCACCAAGTCAAATAGAAGAACTAGCTATTGTCCGTTCTCCTGTGGGCATAATGAAGTTCTTTCAAAAATCCAGTAATTTTGGTGCCATGCAGATGAGTGCTGTAGCAGCTCTCTGCCCAGGAGTGAGGATGTGTGTGTGCCCTCACCTTACACAGACCAATCATTTGTGGGGGTGTCATCTGCAGTCAAAGCTGAGTTTTCATTTGGTTGCTGTTTGAGTGCTGTCTTAAGCTTCTCTTGAATGTGGTGTCTCTGAGGTGGTTTTCTTCATTATTTCTTATATACACTCTATTTTTTTTTCTATTATACCAAAAGCATTCATAAAGCATCTCCAGTGCATATGTTCTTCCTTCTGTGTCTGTAACTTCATGGCCTTTACTGGGTCTGCCACAATAGTCTTTCACTTTTTCACATGGTTTTCTAGCCCAGGTCTGTGTTTTATGGTACTGCTGAAATCAACTTTCTTAATAATCCTGTGACTTCTGTTTTTTAAAACCCATAACATATTCTCTGATGCTTTGGGTATTAAATCCTTTCAGGAAAAGCTGTCCTATGTCTTCAAGAGCCTGTTTGACTCAGTTTATTGCTACGTGCCAGATTTTTGTTTCCTTAAGATTTTTTCCCCAGTCAATGACTAAAGTCTTTACCTCCATCAATTTTTTTTCCATCTCTGTTGCTTTTCACACTTGTTCTGTAGCTATTAAGCTACCAGCACTACCTCACAAGTCCAAGTCACAAGCAATTAATATACTGAAAGCTGTTTCAACTGCCCTCCAGACTCCAGTCCAGCAAAGGACTTCTATATGAGAGTAGCTGGGAGTGCACACATTTCCCCACTGGATTTAATGGCCCAGAGTTTTTGGCAGTTGTGAGCAATGGTACCACCACTGTCCTGGAAAAAACAAGCCCCAGCAGAGCTGGATGCATGGCTGTGCTCTTCCCTATGTTATTCGTCTAGCTTCTATATGTTTAAGTATTTTCTTGCCTGCTTGATCTGGGAGTAGGTTTGAAACTGGGAAAATCCTTGTTGGGGTCAGGTTTGATTAAAAGATCTGTGTCCATCTGGGAAATCACAGCAACATCAGTGCATGGCAGCTGCATGTGGAATGGGCCACAAAATACAGCGACCCTCAAAGGAAGACAGGAAGATACAGGTTGAGAGTGCAAAAAGCAGTGGTAATATCTGTGCACGGGTGGTGAACTTAAATGATGATGCTTTACTAAATGAAGTCATCATCCAACACACCCTCCCCTCCATGCCCAGGAACACACACATGGCTGAATTCTGATGAAATATTTGTCAGTCAGTGAGTGTTTCTTATGTTTACTCCTACAAGTATGGAGGCCAAATCACTTGTGTCAGGATGATATGAGTAAAATGAAGGTCACTTTCAGAATACTTTAGCATGCCTTGGAGGCACTGCTGATAAGGAAAAAGACAAAAGGACAAAAAACCAAAATTAACTTTTTAATTTCCCAACAAAACTATGGCTGTCAGAAATAGGAAGATGAGTGAAATCTCTTGTAACATACAGCACAGGATTGTATATTTAACATCTTATCTGATTCAGTCTATCACAGAGACAGAACATGTAATTGTGTGTGTGTCTGTATAAATATAAATGGATCTGTACACATAGATCAGAAAAAAATTGGTGACACACTTTCATATCTAGTTTCAGTTTAAAAATCTTTCTACCCTAAATTAGGTGAATCCATAAACATAATCAGATATATTAATTTTCTGCTGAGAATGCTTTGGTGATTGCTTACAAAGAAAAGTTATTTACATGCTGATATAAGGCATTACTTAGCATAATGAGTGGTAATTTTCTCAGCCTCAAAGGTATTAGGCTCCCTTACGTGTTGTAGCCAGCTCTGTTACATGGTTGTGCCGCTCTGTGTGATGCCCAGGTGCGTGCTTGGGGTTTGTCTGGTGGAGTTTTATGGAGCTGGCACACAGCCCCACAGCCTGCGTGTGGGTACCAGAAAGGCAGTGCCCGCCAGCCTCCAGCTTCACCCCCCACAGCCAGGCAGGTGGAGCCAGCTGCACCCCAGAACCTCCCTCACGCCAGGGAAGGTGGGCAGGGAGGTGCTCTGAGCACGCCCTGGGTGCGTGTTGGTGGGCAGCTCACCCACCCACAGGGGGCCTTAATGGGTGGGTGCACTCTGGAGCTTTTTGGTTTGGGTTTTGAAACATGACTAATACCTCCCCTGAAGATGCCTGGTGATCATGTCATGTGCTTGTAAGGGATAGCTTCCTCCTTACCCTTTCAGAGTACGTTGTCTTCATAGACTCACAGAATATGCTGAGTTGGAAGGGACCCATCAGGATCATCGAGTCTGACTCTGGGCCCTGCGCAGGACCACCCCCAGGAATCCCACCCTGTGTCTGTGAGCATTGCCCAAATGCTTCTTGAGCTCCGTCAGGCTTGGTGCTGTGACCACTTCCCTGTGAGCCTGTTCCAGTGCTCAGCCACCCTCTGGGTGAAAAGCCTTTTCCCAATCTACAACCTAAACCTCCCCTGACACAGCTTTGGGCCTTTCCCTGGGGACAAAATATACGTAAAAATGAAGAGTCACAAATGCCAATAGTTGTATTGTCTGCTAATGAAATTGATCTGGGGCTTTAAAAGAAGACTGTTTCTAAAGAGAGATTTCAAAATCTTCTATATAAAATATTATGGTTTTCTGGCCTGAATTTTGGAAGGCCCCTTCACTTATTTTGAAGTTTACCAAAGAATATGTTTGTGTTCAGAGTCCATCTCAGGAGCATGAGGACCTGTGTTGATGCACCAAATAAATGAAGTGGACAGAAAAGTAATTCAAATCTCCCTTGACACTGTTTTGGTTTGCTTTGGCTTGATGTGGTGCTGAAACCACTTTGCCTTTTAGAGCCTCTGGCTTTTTGGTTTCTGGGTTTTTCTGAGCAACCTGGTCTATTTGAAGGCTTTGAAGGTGTTCCTACTCACAACGGAGGGGTTGGAACAAGATGATCTTCAAGGTCCCATTCCAACCCAAACCATCCTATGATTCTGTGGAGAATCATGGCAAGGAGATTAAGAGCAGTGGTGGGATCCATAAGGTAGGTGAGAAATAGCATGAGACTTGCTGAATTGAGACAACCAACTTTGTTAGCAGTTCCTTGAATTCAAACCAGTGACAGGCTGTGAGCCCTACAGCCACTCTCAGTTTTCAATCTTAAATTATGAGCTGTTCAGAAATACATTGTATTTTCTGCTTAAATAGTTTTATGTCTATTTACATTTTAATTGACATGGTGTGTAGGCATCTGCAAGTACTTTTCGTGTGGAGGCTATTTTTAAATACTGTATATCAGAGATGCCTTAAAAATGCATTTTTATGGTGTTATAAGGTAAGCATTTGCTGAGAATCTTGCCATTAAACAATTAAGCCTCTAAGGCTTTTGCCTGTAACAGGTCTAGGTTCTGTTTTGTCAGCAACAAATGGCATGACTGCCTGGCAATACCAAGAAAATCTTGCACTGAGCTACAACGGGGTCACCATGCATGTGACAGCAGCCAGAGCTTGCCCATGTTTTAAAATGGCATGACCTGGTCTTCTGAAAGCTCCTCATCTGCTCCCACACAAGGTCTGGGGCACCCACGCCTTCACCTTTACAAAGCACGCAGGACTGGGAGTACTTTGAAGAAGAAAATATCAGTTTGTCCTGAAATCACATCTCTGATGCACCAGAGAGAAGGCAGGTCTTTATGTAAACCAAAGCCTTGAAATTACTTCTTTCTAAAGACATTTAGGTTGGGATGGATATCAAGAGGTCTGTTGTCCAAGCTCCAGCTCAAAGCAAGGTCACCTGTGACATCAGACCATGTTACTCAAGCCTTTGTCCTGGCAGCTCTTTAAATCCTCCAGCAACAGAGCCTACACAGCCTGTCTGATGATTTCTTCCACTGCCTGCCTGCACTCATGGACAACAAATTCCTCTTTATATCCCGTCTGACTCTCATTTCAGCTTTCAGCTGTAGTGTCTCATCCTGCCAGACACTGATGGGAGAGTACGGCTCCTTCTCCTCCATCACTCCTCTGTCAATACAGGCAGCTGGACATTGGAGCTTTCCCCAGGCTGTGCCCCTCAGCCTCCTCTCAGTTCCTCCAGATATTCATAGGCTAAAAAAGACCTCTTTTGCTTTTCCTGCCTTAGTGCCTGTTCAGTGAGGGTTGCTCACAGCTGTGTGGCCATGGATGTTGGGAAGAGAGGAGGTGGGAAGGGTAGTACTGACAGGGCCTCTGAAATGGGACACCACCTGTGCTGGCTTCTGCAGCTCAGTGGTGCAGAGAACTGGGTGTCCTGGCTTGGGAGCAGAAAGAGGCCTGTGCTGGCTCCCAAGCTTGAAGCCAGAAGTCATTGTTCAAAGTAAACAAGAGCTGTGTGCACGCAGCAGAGGAACACAAGTGTGGGATGTTCAGCACCCTCTGCATCCTTGTGCTCCGGCAGCACGGGAAGGTGCTTCCAGCCTGTGTCTGGGAAAGGCAGAGTGAGTCTCAGCACTACTTGTTCAAGCCTTCAACTCTACCAGAGCACTCTTGAGGCAGCACAGTAAGTGCACAGTACAATCACTTTAGTTCTAGTACGAATACAAAATTTTCTCAATGAATAATCATTGGCAGGTGCAGTTAATAGAAAATCCCGAAAATCAGAAGGCCCAACATCAGCACAGGAGTACCTGGGTTCTCAAATTTTTGCAAATATTACAGGTTCCCAGCATGTTTTGATTTAGTTTCACTTTGATTTCTGTCATAATTTTTGTTCACTGAAGAAAAGTTCTTTTCCCTCCCTCTCCATTCTCTTTGTTTCTCTATTGAGTACTGGATATGCCGTTACCCTCTCACCTAAGCCATTGTAATGTAATTAACTGCTGGCAAACCATGGAACACAAAAGAGATCTGTGATTTCCAAGGTGCTTTATTTATTTATTCTTTTTTTTTTTCTTTTTAAGTGGGTAGAGTTTCAATGAGTTCATTGGGGGAGGAAGCTTCTACAGGAAGTTTCTTAAAAGGGTTCAGGAGAAATCTACTCAGTATTCAGGTTCTGAAAACACTAGAAAAAAACCTACATGAAAATGAATTGAATTTTAGTGTCTTCTGGCCTTAAACTCTAGAGGAGTTTTACACTTTTATCTTTCAACTGTGGCCAGATGGGACCAGACAGCCAATTACCAGTGGTGCATATCTGTTGACTAGACATCATGGGACAAAGCTACAGCTTGTTCAAAATGGTATTATTCCACTGCCTGCCCTGAGTTTTCCTCTGCTCTGGATAAGGATCCTGCCTAGTTAGTGTATGCAATGGAAGTGTGGGCATAATTACACGTAGGTCTCCTTTAGAAAAACAAGGCAACCTCAGGAACAGAAACCTCACTGTCTGCAGGCAACAATTCTGTAGGAATTGGACTCTTTACCAAAGTTGTTGTGAAATAACATTGGGGGTGATGGTATAGCTGAGTGTTATTTCTTTCACGTTGTGTGAGAGGCATTCCAGCTGAGCCTTCCCTCTCCTATATACTCTGCAAGGCAACTGTCTCAAAAGAGCAGCTTATAAATTTGGAAAGAAGGTGAAGCTGTGAAGTAACTGCCACTGGATGTTTCAACTGTTCCTATTTATTTGTTTATTTATTAACTCTTTATGCACACAGGTGAGGACCACAAAACTATTGATCTAATTTTTGCCACAATGAGCTCCATCCCCATTTCATGCAAGCATCAGAAGATTTTAGCTATAAATTACCCCTGAAATCAGTGTTTTTAAACAAATCTGTGGAATTAGAGAAATAACATAATTGATTAGCAGATGTTTAAAAGTGTCAGCTTTCCAGCATTTCTCTGTTGATCAGTAAGTCAAAATAACAATGGGAATTGCTTGAGTGGAAGACTAACTACAATCATGCATTTAATTTACATCTTAATGCATTGTTGTTGTTTTTCCTGTTCAAGTAACTGCTTCTTAGGATGCACCTGTATAATGAATTTCCATGGGAATAGGCTTATATGAATTTTTCCTTGCTGTGTTTAGAGTTAAGAGATCAGGTTAAGATTAAAACAAATGTTGTCTTGAACACCAGGAGTGAAGTGAAATTTTAACCAAGAATTATGAGTTTAGGGGTCAGGCCTCCCTTTTTGTAGATGTATCTGTCACACTCCTGCTTCTACCTGTAACTGGGGGCTGCAGCAGCAGTATACAGGCTTTGCAATAGTCTTAGGGCTGGGCCAAATATTGCCTGCAGTTCTTGATCCATTAATAAAATACATGCCAACCATAGCACATCACACCTAAAATCTCCTACCTGGCTGGTCTCTGCTAAGTTTGTGAAGTTCTAGGAGAAAACAGGTGAATTTATTTTGAATATATGAGTGGTGATGACCTTTTTGACTAACACTGGCTACAGGTCTAATTGACCTTGGCAACATGAAAGGATCATTTCTTGACATGGCTGAACTGTTCTAGAACAATTTATCCAGCGTGCTGGGTACAAACAGTCTTTTCTTCAGTGTCAGGCATGCATGTCTTATCTTTCTACCTATTCTTTTTTTAAAGAATCTTAGCTATTGTGAAGCAGGCAAGGAAAAATGTGTTCTCTATTTATATTGTTTGTTCTCCTCAGCCTCTACTATTCTATCTTGGACAATAACATTTCATGAATACCTATTTTTGCACTTTTTTTTTTTGCTTGGATGATTTAAAAGGAGCCTCTTTTTCTTCTCCAGCACTGCCGAACAGGGTCTCAGGGCCTTTTCTTGTGCTGCTGACATTGATGGACCCTTTCCAGTTGATTGAACTAGTTTTAGTCAACATCTAATATTGTCTTGTGAATGTAAGGAAAGAAAAAAATCCCAACTTGGTTGTCTTGAAACAGCAGTTCTTGAAATACAGTGAGAATGCCTGATAATACCTAGTAAGAACATTCCCTTCTGCTTTGTTTTTCAAGGAAAATTTCACCTTAGTATTGGGAAGAGAAGAAATTTTGGGGTGTCCAGAATGGGGAATCTAGTTCAGTTCTACTTTCTCTCTGTGTAGGAATCTGCAATTACCATGGTGGGTTGTTTGATTTGGGGTTTAGGGAAGGTTGTGGTGGGGTTTCTTCCAATAGAAGGGACAAAAGGTCATGTCAGGTGTTGGTTCAAGATGAAAATCAGTGGTTTTTTTGTCTGTGGATTAGCAATGGCAGCCTCTAGAACAGGTTTATTGAATTAGCTCTGTCCTGGTGTAGACAGTGACAAATGCAAGTGTGTTTACATGCAAGGTTTTCTTTTTCCTTCACAAAGGAAATGTTGTGAAGGCACTGCACATGAAGAATATGTCTGGGGAAGAAAACATTGGTTATGAATTTGAAAGGAGAGAATTAAATTCGTATACTCTCCCATCCATTCTCCATTGCCTGTGCAATTCGGTTTTTGGGTTGTTTGGGGCTTTTTTCACCTTTCATTTACTGTTTCACAGATGGTTCAGGGTAATTCAGAAACATATTTTTATTTTATTTATTTTATTTCATTTAGCAATAATCAAACATTACAGTACAAGAACTTTTAGATCTGTATTGCTTCTTGTTTTCCCGAGAAATATTTTTGTCCTTGTTATTAATTTAAAATTTCACATTATTCTCTGTGTTTCTCTTAGATAAATAGAAGATGTAAGTGCTGTAGACAACATTTTAACCACGACATTTTAGGCCCCAATGTAAGGATGTGTAGTGCTAATTTTAATAAGAATTTTGGTGGAAGACATCTAATTCCAGTGTAGATCATGAATTTTAGAAGAAATATACTTGTACAGTCCTATTAGGATGTCCTTGTTTGAAAATCTGGAAAGTAAAGCATAATGCAATTGAAATCAGTTGTGTTATGAATAATGTAGGCTATCCATTATCCTTTGTAAAAAGTTGCACGTGCTTCTCAAACCTACCTGGGCACATCCCTGTTATGTGACCCCCATAGCAATGAGAGCCATGGAATGCCAAGGAAACCACAGAGGGTTATGTTTTCCTGGAAAGTTAAACCAAAGCTGCACCCAGATTACACCAGCGTGCCTCTGTGTCCTCACAGGGAGGACCTTCTTCATGGACTGTGACTCTTCTCTCTGCAGGTGGAGGGGCACAGGTCTCATGCCTGTCTCTGCCTCACTGCCCATGGCTGGATGTTTGAACCCTGTACCCCCAAAGAGAAATCAACACGTTCCTGAGGCCAGGGTTTGGCTCACAGGGTTACCACAAGCCTGCATCCCTTTATTGTTCCCCAATAAACCAGCCCTTTGGCTGAGGTCCTGCAAAGATTTATGCACCTGCTTGGTTCTCTACTCTGAGACTAATCTCACTGGTTTCAGCAGGACCACAGGCAGTGTGTACATGTAAATCACTGTGGCACTCATTTCTGAGAATCAGTGTGATTAGAAAACAGATTTAAATGTATATCTAGTTATTCAGCCTTCTTATTTAAGGGGAGAAGGGACAATAAATATTTTCTCTTGATGACAGAGTGTGAAAATCCTGCAGTCAGACATTATTGCAAAACTGGTATTGGAAGCTGGTTTTAAACAAATTTTGCTGCAAAATAAAGTTGATCATAAAAGTTTGTAGGTCTTATCTTCTCAGTGACTAGTGGTAGACACTCAACAAGAAATTTATTTTGGTGAGAACTATTGACTTGCTCACTGAACCTGTTCTAATTTTACTGTGCCCTTGTATCTTGTTGTGTAAGATCAGATCTTCAGATTCTTGAGGGAAAGTAATCTTTCCAATAATCAAAGATCCAAGAGGGCAGTGTGGGATTAGGGCAAATATGGCATGGCACTTCTTTCTGCAGCATGTGCTTTCCTGATAGGATAATTTCTCATGATGTTCACTGCAGGTGGCATGTTGTCTGAACACTTCAGCTGCTTAATAAGGTACATTGAGAATTTTTTTAAAATTTTGTGTAATATTTTCATTTCTTGGATAAGAAAATTTTTCCCTCCCTTGACTAAGGTTATGTATCTTGCAAAGAGCCAGAGACTGGATTTTAGCAAAGAGCAGACACACCAGGCTTCAGCAGGTCAGCCAACCTTGGTGAGAGCCTCCTTGTAGGGAAAGAGAAAGATCTCCGGAGGGGAAACACAAACTGATGCCAGCTGCACGTGACTGGGAGGCTACACAGGGGTTTGGAGCATACCTGAGGATGCTGGGGTTAGGCTTCAGACATAAATGTTGTTGTTTTCTAATTATTTGGGGAGAGGAGGAGAATAGGGATCCTCATAGTGCTAGAGGGGCGAGTAAAACTGAGATAAAGAGAACTCAAAACCAAATGCCTATGTTCCTTTGGACTGCATCCCTGCTTTTCTCAGCATCACTTCACAGTTTGCCTTTAAATCCTCTTATTCAGGACTAGTGGAGAAGAAGATAAAGGAAGGGAGTTAATCAGTAGAGGAAAACGGGGCGTTGACCTCCGTGTTGGATACTGAAGGGCTTCTGCTGTTGTGGTATAATCCTTTGCTGGAATGAGCCAAACTCTGTTACTTAATTGGGCACAGCTCCTGTTGACTTGTGCTTGATTAACAGCCCTGGGATCTGGCTCTGTGCAGCTGTGATGAGAGATGCCTCAGCATTTCAGCTCAGCCCGCCAGTGCTGATCCCCCCAGCTGCTGCTTCCCACAGCTCCCCAGCTACTGTTGGTGTGCACTGTTTGAGGGGGCAGTTTCTCTTTGAGCAGCTGCAAAGTGTTGTAGTATGCATGCTGAAAGGCAAGGCTGTCAGGTGGCAAGAGGGAATGAGGGTTAGGCAAATGGCAGAGAAGGAGAGCAGGAATTTCTCACCTTTTTTCCTTTCTAGCCCATCCAGTGCCATTGCCAAGAAAGTTTTGGGGTTTCGGGGTTAGCTTCTTTCTCTCCTTTATTTATTTATTTATTTATTTACTAGTTTTAGTGTGATTGGGTTGCTTTTGTGGTTGCCTTTGGGGATTTGTGCCGTGCAAAGGCCAGTGGTATTTGGCATTAGTTAAGACCTTCTATGGGACTGTCTTAATGGTACCAGAAGACATGGACTGTTAGGGGGTTGTTTGTCTGTCTGTTTGTTTGTTTTTTTGTTTGTTTGAATGGAGCCAGCAGACCTGCTTGCAAGCAGCTTTTAGCATCTTGGGAAGTTAGAGGCCACCCGTGGTGCCTCTAACAGGTTTGTGGTGAGGTACAGTCTCCTCTAAGTACAGCAGGATTAAAAAAGCACTGGGCTGAGCACACACATATGGGGTTGCCTAACATTTTCTTCTTCGGACACATTGTGAGGTTTCACCTGATGCTCGTTGTATGTGGCTTTCTGATGGATGTCATGGGAAAAAATCTGCATGTCAGGCATGTGCAGCCATCCTGTACTGCTGCAGTGCTGCTACCATGTGCTCCTACCATGTGCAGGTGTCACTTTATGTAGAAAATAGTCTGGTCAGTACTGGTTTTTAAAACCAAATATTGGGCTGTACTTGTCGCATGCGCACTGGCCATGTTTTATTGCACGTAAACTCAAAGAACACCACTCATTCCCTCAAAAACACAAACAGTCAAACTGTATAGACTGGAAAAATTAGATTGTGCACAGGGCTGTTACTAAAGCACCTCAGATGCCCCATCAGTCTCTGATTTGAGAACCAACAAACAAACAAACACAAGGCCTGCAGGCTGCCTGGTGTTTAACGAAAGAGGGGCAATTAATGATTTGGGTGTGAAGCTGCATTATGATTTTTATGAAAGATTTTGGAAAGGGTGTTAAACCAATGGAATCCATAACATTTGGCACAGGGTTTATTGGTTTTAATTGCACATTCTTTGGACATTCTTAACTGTCCCATGGACATATAATGAACAGAAGAAACTTTCTGCGTAGCATTTTCACAGTATCTTCACTTTGTTGTATAAATATGAAATGCTTAAGCACGGAAATATTAACTACATATAATTTGGTTTCTATTACAGAATTATTAGTGATATGGCAGATGTAGTGTTTGCATATTCTACTTTGTCATTGAAACCTTGCTGTGTACCATCTCCTTGATGGGAACTCCTTTTAAGCTGAGCAGCAACGTGGCTTGAATGAAGACTTTAGGGTTTAGCAAATGAGGAACACACAGGCTTGGGATTCAGAGGAGCTGATGCTCTGTCAGCTCTTCTGTGTTGATGGTGACATGCTCCTGTCATGTTCACTCTCTGTGCTTGAGAATTGCCTTTTGAGAAGCAACAGCATCACGCTGGCTGAAATTGCTCTGGGGTCAATATCTTTATCCTTCTTCAGAGAAGGAACATGGATCCTGCCATCCTCTCTATGGACCACAATGTATTCCCATTGCTTTTTTTTTTTTTTAAGACTGTAATTCCTATTGTTTTTTCAGGTTCTTTTCAGTCCAGAAAGTGGTAATGATAGGGCACAAAATGAGCCGTATAAAAGGCTGGACACTAATTGATGGGGCAGAAGTAGATATAAACCATTGGATTTCTAAGTGCGTTTATCTAGTTGGTTTTCTAGGTAGAGGGGGGAATATCACTAGGGAAATAATGCTGATTTGTTTTGCTGTGGAAAAAAATAACCGATATTGTGGCCTAATTATCTGAATTTCTGGAATTGTATACCATCTGAAGAGTGATTGATGAGAAACGAAAGGAATACTTCTCCTTTGTTTTAAATTGATGTCCCCAAATATGAAGCTGTTGTACACACGGAGCCAAGAAAAACAGATGTGGGAAGAAGGAACTGGAGAACATAAGAGCATACAATAAAATAGATTATCCCATGCCCAGAAGCCCACATTTCTCCCATATATGATGGATATATAGCTTGCACCAATATATAAAGACAGTATGAAGAGAAAAGGAGGGACAAGTGAATTACAGCAGTGCAGTCCCTGGTACTCCCTGGCTTTTATGGGGCTGCTGTGCCCGGCTGCAGAGGGAGTTTTACAGCATCCCCTTCGTGTTCCACTTTCCTGCTGAATTTTCAGGACAGTCACATTGTTACTGATGTTGTTGTTGAATTGTGGTTTTAATTGAAGGAGACCATACGTGGGGAAAAGAGCTTCTGGTGCATCTGCATGTCATTGTCACAGCTCTTTCTCGGTACCTTTTTACAGTGAATCTACCCTTACAATTCTGACAGTGCAGCTCTAGCAACTGAGCTGATTGATTACATGTAGGTTCACACTAGTCTTTCAGCAAGCAAATCCATTTACATTTTTCAGGGAATGTGCTTTTTTATTATTTGTTTTTAACTTTTAGCAGTAGCTGAAATGACTCGAAGCTTTAATGATATTAATGATATTTTACATATTGTATCTAGTCTTTGATACACAGGACATCCCTAAGAACTAATGGATTCAAGGTCTGTCCCTATGTAATTAATGTTTATGTTTTTAGGCTGGTGGAATAATGGAAAAGCATTTAATAAAGGGTATATTTGTGAATCTTCCCTGAGGCTGATTCATGCATAAAACTTAGAAATTTTGTATTGCTCAGCTAGTAACTTTTCAACAGGATCCCTTCCTTTCAGCAAAGAGACCTCTTGTTTTGACGTAGTAATTGTCTCTTCCAGATATTTGGCCAAATCAATATTGGTGCAGATCAGCACTGCTTCGTTGCCTGTAGTAGATTAATGCCCGTTCCCAAAGCCTAAGGCTTCAATTTACTGTTTGCTTAAAGGCAACCTTGTCACAAATTAACAGGAAAGTTATACTTGATTTTATGTGGCTGGCACTGTTGGTTGTTTGGTTGGTTGTTTTCCAGATTTTAAACCACTTGACAAAATCTTTAAATGTGTGTGTGGCACTGGCTTTTGTTGTGTGGGTTTTTTTTTTTATGTTAAATTCCATTAAATCTTCTTGATATCTGTGTTGAGAGACTTATTACGGTGGTGTGCTGGAAGAGAGGTAGACACAAAACTCTATGCCATTTCCAAAACCTAAAATAAAATAATGGTTTTACCTGATTTACCCTGTTGGTACATATGGCTTTGCTTAAGAGAGAAAAAACAAACCCAAACAAGAAAAACACACAAACAAACACCAAGCCCCCAAAGCAGAGTACAGGGAAAATATTACAACTCAGTGGGAGGTATAATACAGATTTGCTTCATGTAGTAATGCCTTTGATTTCTTTTTCTTTCATGTGTGCTGCTATCATTTATAATGCTAGTTTTTGTTTGCATGCCTCTATCTGTGGTGTTTACTCCCAGGAATTGTTTTGTGACGGCTGATTGCCCCAAATAAAGGATGGCTAGATAACCTCATCTTTAGCTAAAAGAGCTTGGTTTTTTTTTCGACAGACAAAATGCAATTATTTTTAGAATACAAAAATCAAATACAGTTCTTCACCCAGTAACCTGCAGAGGGAATAAAAAGAAATGTGACTTCCTGTAATAATTTGTAGCCCACTATTCACAATTTTGTCGAAAAATGTTCTTTTATTGAACTGCAGACTAAAAATGCATATACTTCTGCTTGTTTTTTCCTACTTACAATATATTCAGAGACCCAGTAAAAGAGTACTAACTTAGAGGCTAAAGACCTAATAAAAGACATGGTTTCCATTTCACACACCAAAATCTTCACTTAGAATAAAAAATTGGACAGGTTTAAGGAAACATGTTGGTAAGTGAAAAGTGACACCTGCCAGAGATGTGACTACTGTCATCATTTTGATGTATATTCCACAATCATTCCCTCTGATATCCTATATGTACAGCAAAGATTGTTCTAAGCCAAATCCCTGATAAAAACCTACATAGGGACAGTTGGAGGCACGAAATCCAAGTAGAGATTTTTTTGTTGGACCCTTCTCTAATTCCATCAGATATTTGTGTTTTCATTGCAGACTTGTTAAATTACTGTGTCATCCCAGTTACTTTTATATTCCAAATTTGGTATTTTATATAAAAAAAAAATCACTGCTGATACAGTGCAAACTGCATCTTTCTGTTGGCCTAAGATTCTGTAATCTTTTGGGATCTCACATCTGTAGGAAAATGAGTAGTTCCATAATGAGTAAAAGTTGTGAAATCAAATTTCCTGTAGCTTTGTGCTAAATGTGTGAATCTTCTTGTGTCCAATAGATTAACATAGGAAATTTCCCTCTGCAGGAACATTGTCTTTGCTCTGCCCTACCATCCATACATGTACAGAACTTGACCAGACAGTATTTTTATAACTGCTACCATTCTGTCAAAACCTCGTTGAAATGCCCTGGAACACTGGAAGTTATTTTGCAAGGTAGAAAAATGGATAGAATCACCTGTGCAGGCAGCTGTATAAAGTGACTTCCTCGGGAATGTGGACTGATAATAAAAACTGGCTTGCTTAATTCCAGCTGCTCTGACTATGCTGGAGCAGATAACCTGTGCCTCCGTTTGTCACGGAGGGAGGAAGCGAGAGCAGCCCCTTTATCGCCAGATTTGATTTGCTGCAACTCAGAAGTGTTGTTCTGCTTCCAGGAGATCTCTGAATGGATTTCATTCTGCAGTGGTATCAGCTGGAGGGTGATTGATTTGGTTGTGCTCTTTTTCCCCCCTGTTGTGCAAGAGTTGTGGAGGTTTAAAATAATGTTTCTTTTACAGCATTAGCTGAAAGGCCAGCAGAAAAAAAAAATAAAAATCAACAGCATGTCCCCTCTCAATCCTTTTCATCCACCCACCAGTAAAATCCAGGGAAGCTGATTTGTTGTGCTTGAATTTTGACAACGTATTTTTTTTCCAAATTGTTAAGCTTTCATTGTTGTTGATATTGCTTTAGAAATGGGAAATGTAGTATTACATTTTGAAACCTCAAAATATACATACAGTGGAAAAACTGTGAATTTCAAAATATTCCACAGCTTCAAGGGTGGTCAAAATGCTGCCTTCCAAGGTGGATGTGTTGTTCCTTTGGATTCATATTTTCTGATGTCTGGTAAGGTTCTAGAGCTCATCTGGTCAGAGCCTGCTGCTAACAGTGGCTTTGATCCCTGTATGGGCCATTCACTTAAGAGTTGGGTTTGATGATCCTTTTGGGTCCCTTCCAGTCAGAATGTTCTGTAATTCTATTTATAAATAAAAGCATATGTATAAATGCTTGGCTGTTCCAGTATTCAGGCTTGGCCATCCCCTCTCTAAAGAGCAACTTGGGAAGTCTAGAGAGAAGTATGTATCAGGGTGGTTTTCCCTTCCTCTCCTTTTCCCTCTGTTTTCATTTCTCTTCCTGTAAGGGAACATCTGAGGCTCACAGGACTGGGGATATTTGAATAAATGAGAGAGGCTGACATCACTATCTTTTATATTAACTATCTACATAAACCTACACTTCTGGAGTACTTAACAATCAGTTAAGCTAAACAGATTGCCCAGAGTAGCTATAAGTTGTTTGCAACAGCTTTTTATCCATTGATTATACACTTGAGCAAGTTTGTTTAAGTGGAGTTGGCACTGCAAAAATCAGTTTAAATTAAAAACAAACAACAAAAACAACACCAGCCTCCCAATAAATAATTTCATCCCCCATATGTACATATCCATACAATGTATATTTCTTCTCCCTACATATCACCCTGGCTACAAATACGAGTGCTAGGAGGGTGAAGTTTCATGCCAAAACCTTGGCACTTGGTGACATTGCCCAGGTGGGATCTTCTGAGATGAAAAGTGTGTGACATCTGATCTATTTGCTCTGGGTGGTTATTCAGCAGTTAGACTTGGGGAAGGTGTGCACAGTCAATAAGAAGCTGTTGACAAACAAAAGAAAGGAGAGATTTATACTTGGTCTTTCCTCTGAGGCCAGAGCTCTGCATTTCTGACAGGACTCCTAAAGCTGAAATTTCTATGGCAATACACGGGTGCTGATGGGGCCCTTCAGAGCCATCCTGGGTACTCCCACTGCCACCACCCCTTTTGCCCCTCCGCTGCTGTGGAGGAGGGAGATGCCCACCCAGCTGTGTTTCTTCATCTCTCTTTAGTGCTATCCTGCTGGTTTGCTCAGGTGACTTGTCTCCCTGCTTGAATTAATATCTGCTATAAAACTGAAAACTGGCTATGAAATTTTTCAGGGTTTAACTTTTGTTTTTCCTGTTTAGAGCAGCCTTTCAGGTAGCTCTTTCTCCTGGTGGTTCTGACTCAAGGCACCTCTGGATCCTGCTCTTGTCTCTGCTCCACAGGGCTGGGGAACAGCCAACAACAACATTTCAGAGACAGCCGGGGACTCTCCAAGTCTTCTCATGATGAATAATCTGTGTCATGCCTGTGTTGGCCTCAGGCAACTCTGGTTGCTTCTGGGTTTTACAGCTGCCTAAAGATCTTTGCTGGAGCTACTGGGCCCTGCATTAGACAGCAGCTGATCCCCTACAAATTTGCCTTTTATTCAGACCTGTGGAGCTATGATGGACCTAGGCAGGCCTGTCTTGCTCTTGGCTAGGGGGATTGGAGTTGTCTGACCAGCAGACACCTTGTATGGATGCAGCTGAAATTTTTTACTGGAGCAGCTTTTTGGGAATGGTTCATTGACAGCGGCAACTGCATGCGTCTTACTGCTCCATTGAGTGAAAAATGCTGGTGTGGTGAACATTTCTGTCAGTGAGGGGCTCTTCTGGAACTGTTTCAGACTCTGTAGATGGCTTGCTGGAAGGACTTGGCTGAGGAAGAGTCGTCCCAAGCTGACTGTGACAGCCAGAGCTGTCCTGATGGATGCTTTGTGCAGCACTGCATCTGTGGGGCTGAGTTTGGTCACCTCCATGCCTGCCATGTGCAGGGCCAGGATGACACCACCCCACCCCACCCTGGTTATTTTAGAGATTTAAGCAGCAGCAGTTAGCTCTGGAGGATGAGATACCACCAAGGTTCTCCTCTGGTTGGTTTTGTTTACTTCTAATGACCAAGTACTAGAGAATCACCAGGAGCTACCCTAAACATCTCCTATAACATCTTTCTTACTGGATCTAAGCCTTGCAAATATTTTCCACTCCATTCCTGTCTTGTCCTCAGTCCTGTAAGAGCTTTATGCTTCACCCAGTTAAAACCCTTCTGGGTCTCATGTGGTAAGAGTCCTTAACCAAAAACATTCTTTAGACTCACGGAATATAGTATGTGTGTGTCAACTTCAGCTACATGTGTGCCTTTCCTTTTAGGTCATCCAAGGCAGCTGGGGAAGGTTCCCTAAAATGGGATCTTGATGACAAAAGTATTAAAAAAACCCAAACCCAACAAAAAAACGCCAAACAAAACAACAAACAAACAAGAAAAAAACCAGAAAATTTGCATGAAGAGTAGAGTACTTGAGCTGTCCTAGTTAATGACCTCTCTGAGAAGCTTATCAAGCAAACACTGAAGAGTCTTTGAACTTGCCCTTAACACAGGCATTGATATTGGGCTCATCAGTGCTGCAGAATTAGAGTATACTTCAGGGAATTGTTTATCACTGCAATCCTCAAAAACAGGATGACTGGAATGTTTAGAGGCAAACACCAGCCATTCTGTCCTTGCATGGGCTGGGCTTTCTTGAGATGATGAAAGCTGTATTTTGCCTTGCTTTGTGGATGTTATCCTTCCTGCTATCTTCTTTAAGCATCTGGGAAATAGCATTGCATTTAGATGGACTAACTTGGGATTTCTAAATAGAATAAAAAGAATTTCCTGCATTTTATTCTGAAATTTTTAATTTTTTATTTCCTCTCAGAATTTGTGGTTGCACATGGGAGGTACATCCAAACTGATACACCTTGTGTCTTGGTTTCTACCATGCTGGGGCCTCTTTGGCTCTGTTTTGTGATTCCTTTACTGATCATTTCAATAAACAAAACACTGACCTTTGAGTTGGGTTTATTAGAACTTAACAACATCTCTATTCATCTCTGTAACTGAAAAGTAGTAGGAAGAATACTTATAAACTGCTCTTATAAATTGCTTTTGTTTTCAGAACTGTCTGAAATTAATTCACTGATCCTTCCACATCCGGAGTGCAGCACTGCTGACAAACAATTTTTGAAGGCAAAACACTGACACACTTGATGTTCACACTTAGGTGCATGAGATGTTGTTGCTGTAAATATTGTGGCTGGGCTATTACAACCTGGACCTGGAAAGACAAAGAGAAACCCATTACAAGAGATGACATCAGGAGGAGCAGTGCCATCCTCTCTTGAAAACGGAGAATTTTATGGTCTCCCTCCTCCTGTGTGATTAGTCATTGGGACAGCAGCTGTTCACCACGTACTGGGCAGCTTTCCAGCGGTGTGACATTATTGACATGCCCCAATCATCACCCATTTCTGCTTCTGGCTTGCGTGTTTGAAATGTCCCTTTCATCAGCTTTTGGGGCGACAGGAGGCTGAAGCCTGTGTGAAAGTGAGATGAGGGTACCCCTACAACAAACAAGACTCCTCATTTCACGCGTCCTTACTGCAGTTCTCTTCTTTCACTGGGATTACAATTGAGTTAGTAAAGCCAACAAGGAGCTCCCTCAACCTGGGGATCAAATTACTGTGTAAAAGTTCTTTAATTCAGCAATTCTGGGTTAATAATCTTCAGCAACTAAAATAAAACTCCTTCTTTTTTCCAAGAAGGTGGGTTTCTACGTGCTTGGATGCTGCTGAGGGACCGAAGGAGGGATTCCACAGATAATCTTAACATTTTTGTATGGTCTCCTGAAATTATATCTGTCATCCCCTCCCCCTCCAAGGGGGACATCATGTCATCTTAGTGGAAGGGTTTTTGGAAGGGTTACAAAAATATCTCTTACATTCACTGAAATGTGACTGACTTGCTTGGAAATAAAACCTATGCTAGGGAGCCATAAGAAACAGATGCACTATGGCTGTCCCAGATTTTGGATATGCTCTTTGGTCTCTCTTTGCACTTCAAAAGCATTATGTAATTTTCAGAATTAATCAATGAGTTACGCTTATATGGAGAAAACTAAAACAGAAAGGTTAGTTGCTTGAGAGCAAAACCGGAAAAAAGCAATAATCCTTTTCTTCTTAGTCCCACAGTAGACATATTTGATAGTGTTGTAGCTTGTTCTCTTCCTTCTTATTCCAAAGGAGGGGAATGTCTCTTCATCCCTGGCACTGCACTCCCGCAGACACGAGTGGGGCTGGCTCCCTTTGCTCAGGGCTGCTGTGGTCAGAGCCTGAATGACCCCCATGGGCCTTGAACCACTGGCAGGGGAGGAGCAGCTCATGGCCTTGGGGGGAAAAATGGTGATAAACATTTTACTCCAGCCGCTGGTTGTTCTTTCATTGCTCCCTTGAAAAATAAGGATTAATAAAACAGCAGAAGAGTGGCATGTTTAAGGTTTGGGATACCTTGTTTTTCAGCATCTCGGCAGCTCAGTAGCTGCTCCTGAGAGCTCCAGTATCAACTGGACAATCAGTGCTCAGAGAAAGGAGCTTTATGTTTCCTTCAGTGTTAAAGGACAAGCACTACCTGCCTCGCTGGCGAATGTGATTAATTGTCGCTTGTCTGGAGGAGAGGAGTTATGGCCTGCTGCCTTTTCAGACTGCCTTGTCTGCCTTGCCTCTCCTACAAGGCTGTGGAAAGCAGTGGAGGGGAGGATACTGTAGAATTTGTCAGTATGATGCTGATATACGGTGAAGTGCATGAGTATAAACATACTTCTTTTTAAACTGATCTGCATCCACAAATAAGCAGATTACAATAAAGCATGGGGTAAATCTCTTAATTTTTTTTTTTCACAGAGAAGAGCAGTCATGAAAAGCAGATCGGCTTCCAAAACTGCTCCTTTGCCAAATGTAACATTTCCATATATACACCAGTGGGGGTCCAGCACTGACATCCTAACAGCAATGGAATAAAATTGTCTTTTAATCCCCATGCTTATTCCTTGTTCCCTCAATAGCTGCTCAAGACATGACTCTGCTGATACGCATTCATAAGGTTTTGTCAAGAATTGTTTTCTATGTTGTCCCTGCAAGAGAGTCTGAGGAAAGAGGTCCTTGAAACGGTAGGGCTTCCATTTTACTGAAAATCTCAACATTTTTTTTTTACATTTTATTTAAAACTCCTGTAAAATTATTGCGTTTAACAAAAGAAAAGAAAGCAGTGAGTTTTTGTTACTTATTTGAAAAATTGAAAGAAGATCCGTTGGAAGATTCTCATTCTTCTCATAATTTGAAATTCTGATTTTTGCTGCCTATTTAAGCACAGAAAACTCACCATTTTTATAACTAGTAGGTACCTGGTTTATGCTCCAAGAAGTCAAAAATATAGTCCTAGCTGTGTCATAGGCCTATGTCCAGATAATGGTGATGATCACAGTCATGTTTTTCTTTGGGGGGTTGTGGAAGACAGGACTGTAGCGAGGCACTATAAAACCAGAGCTGGGCTTCCCATCAGGTCTTCCCCACTACAAACTTTTCTCCTGCTCTTCATTTTTACATTATGATTGTTTTCTTTTTCTGTGTGTCCTTCTTAGCCTGCTCTCCTGACAGCCCAGCTGGTACTGCTCATAATTGGCAGGCCATTCAGGGCTTAGACAAAAATAGCTGTAAATTAAAACACGATTGACTGACCACTCTCTCCCCTGCCTTGCACCTTCTGTAGATACTTCTATGTGTGGAAAATGAGTGGGAAATTATATCACTTTGTTCTAGTAAGATTTTGTGCATGCTTTGCAGGGTTGTAAAGGAATACAGACTGGTGTTGTACAGACACAGAGCCAATAATTTACGTTAAGGCTTGTGTGCTAGTTCTTCCTTTGGTTCACACTTTCCACTTTTCATGCAATTCATTAATTTTAATTATTTATAATATTAATAATAAATCAGTCTTCCTTCTGCTCTGTCCCAGGAGAACTCTATCATGAAAGTTAAAAATTAGGTATGTTATTATTGTATCTGCTAAGCATTAGGAGCCAGATTATTCTAGATAGTGATATCTGGAGAGTATGCTGATAATTTTAGATAGTCATTCACCTAGATAGTGAATTGGAATTGAAAGAGGGGTGGAGGGTGTCAAGCTATTACAAGCTCTGTAACAGCACCTCTGGAATCCTCAATGGTGATTTAATAATGAAAAAAAGGCTTTAAAAACATTTTTAAAAATCCAAAGCTTACAATGGTCCGTACCTGTAACAAGACTGATTAATAAAATACTTTTGAAATGCTAATTATTAAGATGAAAGGCTAATAATTAGTCTGTGTAATTATTAACCAACTTTCAGAACTGACCTGACAGCTGTTTCCTGTGTTTTGGAAAGGATGATGGGCAGAGGGAGAGGGCTGCCACAGTGATCCACCCATCCTTACTGACAGACACATACTGGGAGGTGCAAAGCCCACAACTGGTACTGCAGCTCAGCTAGAAAGGAAGGCAGTTGGGTAAGCGGGTTCATATAGAGTGAATGAGAGACATGCTTAGGTTTGACTTAATCTAAATCATCTCCTCCTCTGAAAAACAAAAAGTTCTGGTAAGTTTTTGGCATGGTTTTGGCATCTGTTTCATCGGCTATGCGGGGTTTAGAGTCCGTACCTTGCTAAAGGAGCAATTCTTCTTGTAGCAGCTTTACAAAGGAGTCCGTGTCCTATGTTCTGGTCCAGCATCTGTAAATGGGGTCACAGCTCTCCTAAGTCTACAGGTTGGTAGAGCTTTTGCAGTAATGGCTTTCCTTAGAGCAAGCATCCAATTTCTTTCAAATCCTTTTAGGTCCAGCTGACCCAGGAGAAGAAATTCTTAGCAGGAGTTTTCTGTTCCTCCCCCATCCAGTCATTGTACAAGCAAGAACTCAGCCTCTATGAGTAAATTACAGTGTTAGATTTAAATGTCTTCAGATTTCAGCAAGTTCAAGATGTGCAGCCAGGCCTATTTGGATCCTCCCTTCCCCTCTCCCATGAACTTTTGCTCGGAAAAGGGTTGCTGGGATGAGTTTTGACTAGCTTCTGACTTTGCATATACTTTTTTTTCCTACGTGCTTTTGGGCGTATTTGTTATGTTCACGGGGTAATTGCTGTTCTGTACCACATGGAGATCTTGATCTGCCACTGAAGCAAATACAGTTCCTGTACTGAAGGCAGAAGCTCCCTTTTGAAAGTTGTCACAAAGCTCCTACTCTTGCAGAAGATAATAGATTTCAAAGCCATCAGGAAAGCCGTCAGAGGGATCAGGCTGAATATCGCCCTAAGGCACACGGATATCTGTTTAATTTTTTTTCCTTTTTAAATTAATTAATACAGACTAAAGCTTCTCAGGACTTGGAATGTTAGGAGTATCTTCGAAGTGGATTTGTTGGCAGAGGCTGGAATGCAGGATCAAAGAGGCATAATAGATTCTTTTACTGCACGGCCCAGCCTCAAAGAACTGGGTCTCATCTCACAGTGCAGAAGTCGATGGTGATTTTTTGATTCTTTTGTGTAATCTCTTGTGAACACCTGTCAGAGCTCTGCTGTGACTGGTTTCATTGAGCAGTGCTTAATGCCTAGTTGACTGACTTATCCTAACATTGAAAGCATATATGCTATGTTTGAGCTATTTTGAACCAAAAACCCATTTCAGGATGTAGTTAGCTTCACATGCTTTCCTTGTTGGAGAAGAGGATAGAATTTGAAAATGTGTACATTTTCAGTGGAAAAAGAGAGTTTTTATGTGTTGGACAGTAATTGTTTCCATGTTGAGGAGTGCATGAGAGTGCAGAATATGAGAGTGTTGTGGGACTGAAACAAAGGGTGGAGAATGAATTAGTGTTTTGCGGGGTGCTGTTGTAAAGCTGATGGCTGACTTGCTTTGCAGCTTTTTTTTTCCTTTCACAGTTTCTGATCCTGGGGGACCCGACCTAGGCTCTCCATAGGGTAAACTAGAATGGAATCTGAAGAGCTGTCCCAGAGGAATGGGGGGAGAAATGTGTGAAAATGGATGGGCAGAGGAACTGGAGGGAAATTACTCCTATGACTTCCTCATTGCCACTCTTCTGACTTTTATATAGATTCCAACGAATTAGTCTTGGTCTTGGTGAGCCTGTTGTGTTGGCTCCTGCACTTTTGCCTTTCCCTGCATGGTGGGATGCTTGCTGAAACAAGGATAGGAGATGGGGCAAATATGTTCATGTTGCTTGGTAGTGGGTGAATACCTGAAGTGATTCCAGGTGAACCACGTCTAGACTGCTGCCACACCTGAACTAATTATCCTCACGGAGATATTTTTATTTACTGTGAGGAAGTCCACAGAAGTTGTGCCCTCTGTGTAGGAAGGAGAGTTTAAATCACTCCTGTAACCCCTTTCTCACACTCATTTTCCATTAGAATTGTTGTTGTCTGTATTTCCCAGGTAGCATTGAGAGTAAACTGATAATTGTATCTTTGGTAAGCTGTTGGTACGATCACTTTTTTCTAGGTCAAAAGAAAAGATTTATGATGTTTTACCACAGCCTTATAAACTGGAAAAGCCAGCCTAAAGACAGAAGAGAGATACTAATTAGAGAATGATAGAAATACAAATTTAAAGCAGCCACAGGAAGGCAGAGAATTTAAACAAAAGAGCGTCCCTTTTATTACAACCTAAGCCTTAATTACATATCCTAAGTCCTCTATTATATCCTAAGTTTAATTGCAGAAAACAGGGGATGAGAAAACTAAGCCTTCACAGCCACATTTGGCAGGAGCTCCGGAATAAGATTTGCCATTAAAGGAGAAAGTAGGAAGTGAGCCCTCATGAGGAGCACCTGAGAGACATCAGGATGCTCTAAGTTGGCCAAGAGGAGATGAGGAGAACCTGGAGCTCCTGCCACCATGGAATGGGACAGAAGTAAGTTGGTGAGTGCAGGCTGGATGGCCCCTGAAGTAGTCAAGGGAGAAGGTGATGGTCAAATATGACCTGGTAATGTACTTTACTGTTTTGTCATTAAAAAAGAGAAATGTTTAACTCTACATTGATGGTGTGAATTTTTCACAGGATGGCTTAACAGGCTCCCAAATTTTTATCAGCTACCATGAATGGTGTTTTCTTGAGCAAATGTTCAAGGATTTGTTATTTTGGGGGATTGGTAGCATCACACATTGATCTTGCAGGAAGAACATACTTAGTAAATAATGGAGGTATAGAGAATGGAGCTCCTTTACCTCTCAGTATTTAATGACAGCAAGGTTTCTCTACTATGTGTGTGTACCCTCTCCTGCAGACTTGCTTTGTTTCATTTCTTCCCATCCTCTCCAAAGTGGTCACTGAGGAGGGATGTGTCCCGCTGCAGTTGGTGTACAGGGCTATGATCAGCCCTGCAAACTGGTTTCTCTTCCAGGGAATCCTGGACTTCATGTGTTTTCCTAGTTTAGTTTTCTTTGTTTCCAAACACGCTGAATTGTCTAGCTAGTCTAAATTGAGTGTGTTCATTAGATCTGAATAATGAAATCATCCCTTTTTCCTCTCGGCTTACTACAGACAATACAAAGAAAGCCATAACCTAGATAATCATGGAGGCTTAAACCCCTCCAGTTCATTTACTAAAAGCAGATTCCTCAAAGTTTCAAGAGTTAGGATGGAGTTTTTTGGTTTGGGTTCTTGTGTGCGTGTGTGGTTTCTGAGACAGAGTTGCCTTTAAATTAAAAATAGGTGGATTTTTTTTTTCCTAACAAAGGGAAGTTCACTTATTTAGCCACTTTGGTTTATATTTTGAATTCCTGCTTCAAATAATGGGAGTCCTACAGAATTTCTGAATAAAATCATTAAGTATTTTGCCTAAGAGTATTTTCTAATTACATTCTGTAACCTGAAATTAAACACCCAGAAAGATGACAGATATTAAGGGACAGTCTATATTAAAGACTTAATATGTGTCCAGACTATCTTAATATTTCAATGCTTAATGTTATCTACCTATATTATCTCTACAGACAGAAAATTGTCATCTGTTTTCCCTTTTCCACAGATGAAGTGACACACAGAGACAATTAGATATATCTCTTCTCACTTGTTTTTAAAAGCATCAGGACCCAAGTCCATGTAAAAATAACATGGCAGTGTCAGGAGCTAAGCTTCACTTTTAGTCTTAGATCACGTTCCTCTTCCTTCAGCTGAAGTGCCTCCAAAAGGGATTTTGAATGCTTGATACCATGAGCAAAACTTCCTGTGGATGCTTTCCCTCTGTTGCTTCCAATGTAATTTTGGTAGGTGTTGTTTATGGTCTGCTTTAGTAGCAGCTTATTTGAAGCATGGAATTCCTCAGGGAGAGAGCTGTTAGTGAGAGACTCACAAAAACAGTGTGTGTGGAAATGGAAGAAGGTCTCTACCCCCATTTTAAGTTCTGTGGGTTGTGGTGGGCTCCATTCCCAGCTGACAGAGGCACTAGATAAGTCTCCATGCAACTCCATTCCCAACTGAGTTTGTGGTTTTCTTCCCAGCATCGCACCAGGAAAAGGGTTTGTCTCCATTGCTGCTATCTATTCATGGACATTCAGAGGATACAGTTGGATTTTTTACCCATACAGAATTAGTTAGGACTTGGGGTTACTGTAGATAAAGGTTATGATAAATTTTGTGCTTATGCAGTTTTCACATTGTAGTGTAAAATATATTGGCAGCTGTGACACTGTAAAACCTGGGCTGTTTTCTTCTTCTGCCTTTTTTTTTTTTTTTAATGCATAGTTTTGCCCTCAGTATGGGATTTCTTTGTCAAAAACACTGGAGTGAAGAGCCCCACAGCCCTCGCCTTGTGAAAGAGCTTTGGAGCAAGCTGGTGCTGTGCTCCTGGACCAGGGGACACAAAGCTGTCTGCCTGACACCTTTGAGAAATGAGAGTGGGCCTCCACATCTCTATCTCCTTTGCATAATCTGTGATATCTGAACGAAGTTTCATGACATATTAACACTTTGAAGCTGAGTTAATATACTGTGTTGTATGTAATACATTATGTATGACTTGGGCATCAATTGTGCTGGAGCATCAGCAGCCACAGACTTGAAAATGTCTCTTTCTGTGACAGAAATCCTAAACAATATTGAAACCAAGTTCTGTTGGCATGATTTTATTTTGTATTGCTTGTCCCATCGCAGGGTCTCTTACTTGCAAAACCATTCATGTTCAAGCCATCTAGCTTCCTCTTCTTTCCTCCATGTATTTGTCACAAAGTCCCCGTTCCACATCTTGCATATTACAGATATTCCCGTGGTGTTGCACGGTTAATTTTAATTTGTAACATCAGAAGTGCTAGGATTATGTTAGCTTTGCTCAGCCTGGGCACTATGATGTGAAGAAGAACAATGATGAGCATTAACATTTGTAATAACGACGTGCTGCAAAGAAGAGTAAGAAATAGAAAGAAGATAAACCCCACTGTGTTTTCCTCTTCTTGCATATTCACATATCGTGTTCCCAAACTGAGCCAAGAGAGAGCCTGTTTTGTGGATGTTGTCTTGTGAACTATACATTGGTCTGACACTGGATACAGTATATATATAGGCAAATATGCAGTCACAGGTTTATTGCTCTTAATATAACTCATCTTAAGCCTGATTACTTTTGTTTCAAAATTAGACTCTTAGAACATGTTAATTATGGCCATATCCCCAGACAACATGGCTGTCCATGGGGAATTTCTGCCCTGTACTCTGATTAGTGTTAATAGGAGCTACCATGTAAAGTCCTAGAGGACCAAAAGAGAAATAATGTTCTGCTAGCTATGGTTTTTTGTTTAGAGTATAAAACAATGCCAAAATGTTCCAGGAGGGAATTGGTAGAGTGCCTGATAGTGTCAGTCTGAAACCTTTCCTCTCTTTGTGTAAATACTGTAAATATTCCTATTTACAAAAGCATGTAGGGACAGAACCATGGGGAATGGGTTCAAATTGAAAGAGAGCAGATTTAGAATAGATTAGATATAAGGGAAAAAGTCTTTACTGTGGGAGTGCTGAGGCACTGGCACAGGTTTCCCAGAGAAGGTCAGGATTCCCCATCCCGGGAAGTCTTTAAGGTCAGGCTGGATGGGGCTCTGAGCAACCTGGTCTAGTGGGAGGTGTCCTGCCCATGGCAGGGGGGCTGGAATGAGATGAGCTTTAAAATCCCTCCCAACTTAGGTAATTTTATGATTCTCTGTGGTGAATTCTGGAACTAATAAAAGCACATCACAGTACTAGGCACGATATTGTGTATTTTAAATGT
>WAAE01011444.1:181768-208684 GCA_013400495.1 Nicator chloris | reverse complement strand
CCAGCAGCTGGGCTGGCAACTGATGGCAAACGCTGGCACCCACGACCCCTGAGAATAAAGCACGTGTTCCATGAGCAACCCTGTCTCCTGAAGTATATCATCTAACCATCGAGAGAACGAATCAACAGGGTGGCTTGTGCTAGATGTTAGATAAACTTAGAGATTATTGGGCCTGTGTTGTCTGAGACTTCTGGGCTCTAGTGGAAGCTAAGCATATAATAATTAAAATAGCTTCTTAATGATGGAGAATTTACTGCATCTTTTGACAATTCATCTCAGTAGCTAATTATACTTAAAACGTGCTTTTTATCTTCAGATTGAACTTGCAAATATTAGATTCTGTTGTGTGTCTGCCCACTAATTTAGAGTCTTATGAAATATCTTCTTCTTGTCTAGTCCCTTAAAGATTATAATCTTCTCTTTGAAGCAAAATACATTTATTTCAGTGTCTCACTGGAAGGAGTATTTTTTTTTTCTCTTTCCGGAACAAAATCATTCTTGTTGCTCCTCACAGCTCTCTTTCCAAGCTTATTTTTATTTATTTATTTAAATTAAAGGTCTCGTAGTTTCCCAGAAGTCTTCCTGCTTTGTTCCCAGAGACATTAGGGTTTCCTGTGCACGTCTGCAGCTGTCCCTAACCAAGCAAATGGCACAGACCTTCGTGCCTGCCCTCACAAGAGAGGTCTGACACCCCTGAGCTGATGGAAAGAGCAGGCAGGTGCCCTCCAGAATCCAGCCTAAAGGGTTGCATTGTCTAACACCGTTCAGAAGCTGCACCCAGGAATAAAGCAGGATCTCTTCCAAACCATGGCACCTATTCTTAGCAGCAGCTAAACCTTATGATCACGATGGTCGGCCCGTGTGACCGGAGGGCCGTGTTCCAGGGCGGAGGTGATGAGGAATGCATAATGCCTGCCTTATCATGGGGGGGCTCCTCCAGGAGGAGAAAGTCACAGCTTGCTGGACATACAGAGGGAAATAATAAAGTGTAACACAGCTGTAGCTCTGCCAGCTGCTCTGCAGGTCATAGCAGGGCAAAAGCACTCTTACCCAAAATGTGGTAACAGGAGAAAAGTAATTGTGTCATTTTCTGTCAGTCCACTCTATGCAAAGAATGCAAGTCCAACTTTGGGATTAGATGAATGATGATGCTGACAAAGCACACCTGAAGGTGTGTGTGGGGGTAAACAAATACATCCAAATGAGAAAAGTCATGGGCTTCTCTTAGGGAACAGCGGGAGCTGACCATCCTAATCTGACCTTTTCTGAGTCCAGCTAGCCCGGCCCCATGCAAGGGAGTGCTTTGATATTGCTTCACTTGGTTTATTCTTTACCCACCTGACTCGCTAGACTAGTTGGAAATTTCCTTTTTTGTATCATACTGTTAATGAAAATGAATGAAAACTGGGTCAGGTGTGTGTGAGGGTGTCTCCCCCATCACATGGAAGAGAAACAAAAAAGTGAGAGAAATAAAGCTCACCAGAGAGGCATGGAAGGAAATTCATGTTAAAAAAAAAGGTAGTGATGAAAAATAGGAAGAATATGACTGTGATCCCTCTGTCTGTGGATAATTTATTTCTAACAGGCTGTAACAAATACTATACTTTCAAGTATTTGTTTTATTCTAGTTGCAGATGAAGAATTGTTCAGTGTACCCCTACTTTCTTAAATACTGCTCCATATTTTTATGACAACGCAGATATAATGGAGCATTACAGGATCTTCCAGTACTTTTGTGTTACTTGGTTTTGTTACAATAAATGCATACAGACATCTTGAGCTTCTACTGTTTGTACAGAAATTATTAAAGCATCTTAGGTGGCCTCTTTCTTGAGGATTTCATTTGATATTTAGGTGGGTTTCTGTTCTTGATCAAAGATTTATTTTAGTGAAGGACAGAGCATAAATGTCTTCTCTTCAAATTTGCTGGGCTGTGCTTGTTAGCATATTTTATGATGAAATACACAGAAGCCAAGCACTGACACTGCTCCAAAGTAAAACTGGTAGCAAAAAGCTGTGCAACTATAAAACTCATGACACTGTCATAAAGTATGGCTTTTTAGTGTGGATGGGCTGACACTTTTCTACTATTTCATCTTTTTAGCTGATTTATAAAGTAAGGTTGAATGTCGCTGTGGGCTGAATTACTGTAGGTATCATCTCAAAAATGATCTCTGCAAAGACAGGCATCAGAACATTGTCTGGTTTCTGTATTTAGCTCTGGTTATTAGAACTGATCACTCAGAAGAGGGCACACAGCAAATATCCACACAGCAAGTGTTCAGAAGGTGCATAAAGTCTTAATTTTTTCTTTTTCTTTTTGTACTCTTTAACATTTAATGCAATCCTATCAAGCTGGGTGGTGGGTTTTATTTTCTGGGCATAAGAAGGTGGGGGAAAACCCCTCACATCATGCTTCAAAGCCTCATTAACAAAGAACTTTACTCAAGGAGGAGATGTTAATAAGTAATGAAACAAAGGCTCTATTATGGAGATTAAATGTCCATGTGTCAAAGTACAAAGTTCGTGTTGCAAAGTGCAGCTGTTCCCCTGCTCACAGCCCCAAAGCCTGGGTTCAGAGTCTGCCAGTGTTCCTGCCATGGAGCTGACCGGGGCAAGGTCCGGCCGAGGTTCAGAGGTCAGCGGCTGAAGCCTCGCTGGCCCCGTGGCCCTGCCGTCTGACACGCTCGGGATGAGCAACTTTAGGTTACAAGTACCACCAACAAAAACTTCCCCTTCCCTTCTCTGATGTGTCAGATTTCATTAAAGAGGGAACGTTTTGGAAGGAGTCGCTGAAGTGTTTAAAAATAATGTGCTGCATAATGGAGTGACCTCACCAAACCCCTCTGAGGGAGCAGACTAGGAAAATGATGCATGGAGGAAGTAGTGCCTGTGTGCGTTCTCCTTCCTCCTGAGATGTATTTAAATGAGGAAAAATGAACAGCTAATTCTATATATCCAAAGAGATGAAACAACTCTTTTAAAAAAAGAAACAAGAAAGAAGAAAAGCTGGTCCCTGTGTTCCCTTTGTGTCACAGTAACGGTGTTCCACACCATGGGGGTGAAGAGAACTTAATGCGTCTGGATATCCTGCTTTCAAATCCTCCTTTTTCACCTCCTTCAGAGGCTTTTTCGAAGATAACCCCAACTTTCTTATTCATAAGGGCTGAAAACCTCACCTGTGCAGCTTTTTTGATTAGCTGTGGTCATATCAAAGGCTGCTGTACCTGAGCGCAGACCCTGAGTGAGAACGGAGACTGACAGCTGAGAGCAAAGGCTGGTACAAACACCCTTGGAGGAATTTATAATTCAGGCAATGCTGTAGCTGTATTACAGATAGAGAAAAATTTCCTGTCTGTTGCCACATCCTTTATCATGGAAAGGATGATAAACCATGGGTGGTAAACCAAGTCATCAGTGCTCAGTGCCCACAGCAAGCCGTAGGTCTGAGCAGACTGCTGGCAGCTCACCTCACCGAAAGGAACAAACATGTTCAGAAAACTTTCTCAGACAGCAGAAGTCTGCCCCCACTGTATCCCAGCTTCTATATGTCTGGGTTCAATACATTTAATTATTGAGAGCTATGATTAAAAACAGGATTCATGGAAGGACTGTAGTAGACAAAAATGTGAGTTCTGGACCAAAAGATTTGTGTTTAGAAATGATGATTTTTTTTTCTTTCCTGCAAAAATTCGTGAGTCCACCAAAAACCAGAGGAACCTGATGAGTTAGTCCTGTGCTTTTGTTATTACTTCAGGTTTGACCTTCCCCTTCTAAGCAATATATTTAAGACACTAACAAGGACCCTAGAGTGAACACTCCAGATCACAGCTTGTGAGGACTTAGAAGGGAGCATGAGCTCTCAGTGCCTAAAAAGAAGCGGGAAAAGAAAAACAGTCTGCCAAGGTCCACAGATCCAAAATAATGTGTTATAATGGCTGAGCCCTTCCTGAGGGAATGCTGAGAAATAGAGATAAGAGGAACTGTACCTGTGATTTTCCATTTCTGTCCTGGACTGTGGAAACTCAGGGATATAAGGGAGGTTTTTTTTCTGCTACTTTTTGCTGTCTGCATGCAACTGCTGCAATGAACAGACCAAGTCATTGAGACATTATTGGAAGTAGTGACTGTGGCAGAGCATATCCATAATCAGTTCATTTGGTCTGCACTGATGCAAATCCCTGACATAGCAGCAATGGTGAGTAACATTTTATGTTGCTCCCACTGCTGAAGTTCCACCTGAGTCTCCAGCCTCTCTTTGCTTGGCTGATTATACCCGGCCTTGGAATATTTGTTTCCTGAGAAACTCGTTTGTCTCTACCCTCCCCAGCACTTCTGGCAACTGAAAATACACAAAAGGTGGGGAGAAGATGATAAAGTTAACAGCTATAAAATGTGTACATTGCTTGCTGCACTGATAAAAGTCCTTCAGGTGATAGAGCTCTTCTGGGTGGTAACTACGGATTTGAGCCTTGGCTTGTCTCATCTGAAAAGATGAACCCTGTCAGGCCATTACTACTGTATGGAGTGGGATTCCTTCATTCTTTTCTTTCTTTTCTGTTGGCATTGACCACATATTAATAACAGTATATCTGCAGGGGAAGGTCTATTGGAAGGAAGGAGGAGAGTGCCTATAGCCCCGTGGTTAGTGAGGTTTCATGGGCCAGGGCAGTAGGCTGAAGTTCAGGTACATAGTCCAAATCTAGCAAAACAGGAGCTGGGACTGGGTTTGCAAGGTAGCAACTATGCTGGTTGTTGGCTCCACTGAAGTAGATAGGGGAATGTTTGCATCCCTCTTCCCTTCCCCTCGCCCATTTTCATCACAGTCTTGTGCCTGTGTCACCTGGCTTCAGTTAGAAATACAAGAATAAACAGGAAAATTACTTTCAGGTCAATTTTTGTTTTCAGTTTTCTGCTTCTTTACTTTTTCTCTCTTTTTTTTTCCCCTCTCCTTTTTGTTTGATTTTAAATTTTTGCCTGGGTGTACCTGCTTTTGTTTAAAGCTGCTTGTTTTCTTTCTCAGCAGATAGTTTGAGAATCATCCCACCTGCCGCCTGCTAAGAACCAGATTCTGGAGAAGGACTGTGCCATACTAGTTAGTTGCAGATCTACTGTGATCCTAATATTGAGAGAAATCTTACAGGTAAGTAAAAGCTGGAATTTATTCAAGATGCTGAGACTCTTAAAAGAAAATACTGTTATCACCCCTTCTGAAAACAAAGTGGCCAGAAAACAGTGTATGCATGCAAATATGACTTGCAGGATATTTTTTTAATCTGGGAACAAGTATCTTTCCACTAATGATCTGTGTCTGTGAAATGTTTTCTTCTCAGTTTACACACTCCCCAGTCCCTGTTTCAACCCCCCCCAGGTAAGGCTACCAGAAAAGCTCTCCCATCTAGCTTCCTCCTTCTCATGCAAAAACAGGTGTCTTAAGAAAATGCAGGGGGATTTCCTTTGGCAGGAATACTGAAAAAAGCCAAACCAGAATAGTCCAAAAGGCATTTTTATTTGTTTCTCATTATTGTTTTGGTTTCAGAACTTTCTTTTCTGCGTGTCTTCTTCAGTCAGTCTTGACCACAGTGGCTGGGTAGAGTAAGAGGCCTGTCTGCAGCTACAGCTTTACTGCTTTATTCTCCTGGGGTAGTTAAGGCAAACTTTCCACCACTCATTGCTTCTTCCTAATGTAGGTTGTGATATATTAGGAAAAAGGTCCTTGTAGAGATACTTAGAGTGGTCTCTAAAGCAAATTGACACTGATCATTTGGTGTCATATTCAGTAAAGCTATTTGCACACTAACACTTTGCCAATTTTTTTAAAAAATCATATTTCAAATAAAATACAAAGTACCCTGGGTAAATGTTAAAATTAGAAGAGGATTCTGAGTAGCTCACTACTTTTATGTTGGTAATAATGAAACAAATACACATTAGATGAGTTGCACAAGTTGTTACAAAATTAGAAGGAAAGAGTAGACTAAAATGAAGTTATTTTTATAGGTCTACATATATTTAGTATGTAAGGACTTTGACAAACTTCTTCAAAATAGTTGTTCAAACAGTAATGTTTGTTTCCTCATATTCAGGTTTAAGTCTTTCCCTGGCAAGAAGCTCAGGTTTTTGCACTTCAATCATAGAGCATGGCCTGCACTGTGTAACATATTGTTTGAAAATAAACTTTTCTAAGAAAAGAAAAAGGAGTAAAATAACCAAATTTGTTTACATTTGAATTATGATAGACATCATATAAGATATATGAGAAAGGTTTGAGTCTTTATTATGAAAGGACCTTGTTGTTTTTGGTCTTCCTGTCTGACATGAGATTTTATATGAAAATCCAGATTTATATTGCTTCTGTGTTAAGTGGAGAGTTTTGCATGATCTCTCTGTTGTGTGTCTGGCTGCTGGTTTGCCACAGTTAAGGGTGGAGATCAATGGTTTATTGTGAAGAAGTTGGCTTTAAATTCAGAGTTGAGATTGTGGTAGAAGCTTTTGGTTTACTGAAATCTCAGTTCTCAAAAACAAATCTCAATAAACTGCCACCTATGGTGGGAGCGATTTAAATAATTAATGATGTTTTGACTGGAAAATAAATGAATGTAGAAGGATCTTCTAGAGCTAACATTGAATTAATTCCTTGCCAGTGTTACTTTTAGCTTGTTCTTCCTTTGTCTAAGTCACTCTCACACTCTGGGAGTAATCCTTTGTTCCTGATCTTGTTCCCCAAAGTGCTCCCTGCCTGACTATCAGCGCGGACGCGTAGTTTTCATCTGTGGAGAATTTTCTAACTTTTTAGTCATAACTGAAAATTTATGTGCTCAGTTCAGCTGGATGAATTGCATGACAAATCTGCAGCGAGGCAGACGCCATCGGGGAGACAGAGAGGCTGCCCGTCTGTCTTGCCAAGTATCTCAGCAATCCTGGGACGGCAGCAGCTCCCTAATGCGACAATGAGCCGTGTTGACTTTTTGATATATTCGGGTACAAAGTTCCCGCTGAAGATTTTGCTTCCCGAGCGATCGTTTGACGCAGCCGGGTATCTCCACCGTGCTTCCCTATCTGCTGGAGAGGGAGAGGGAGGGGAAAACATCAGGCATTTCAGTGCCTTATCAGCCCTGCTGGTGGGTGCTGCGAAGACCAAAGAGGAGCAAGTGTGCTCCTCACTGACTTCAAGGTGTGTGCCTGCCTGTGTAGCCTGTTCTCCATAATGCAGCCAAAATGTTCACTAACTAGCTTTTGCTTGTTTACATTAGTTGAACTTACACACGTAGGCTGTTTTGATATATTTATTTTTATTTCAAAACGCCGTGCTGTTTTTTCATGCTGGATATATAGCATCACCATGCATTTGTTTTCTGTGTTGACAAGCAGATTTATTTCCTTGTGAACAGATGAATTGTTTACTTTTCAGACAAAATACGAACATACTTTTTAGAATTATATCATAGCATGAACTGGTCTGTCTGAGAGACCGGTAGGTACACATTACACAAACAACAGGTGTTCAAATTTATTGCTACAGCTAAAACAGCATTTGCTGAAATATATGTAAAAAATTCTGAGAATGCAAGAAGGATTTGAAAATGTGTCCACTTTTTTTATTCACATCTAATTTCTATAGCTCAGATACTTAGATTTTTAAGTAACAGTGAAATTGTTTGGGCTTATTTGATTTCAGAAGAAGTGGAGACAAGATAAAATAATTGGTTATCTTCAGTTAGGTGTTAAGATGTACTTTTTTCTTTTTCTAGGAAAGATCCTTGAATTAAGAACAAGCCAGTTGATTTTCTATGGATTTCATCTGAGCTATGAGCTTTAGGTCAATGAGACTTTGATTTCCCTTTTCAAAATACCAAATCAATTTATGTGAGGAACAGAGCTTAAGTTTTCATTTCAGTCTCAAATTTTCTATTTTTAACGTGTTTTCTGAATGGACTGCTGTGGTCTGGAATATTGGTGATGCAGGGCTTGCTTACTTTGACTAGGACCAGTAGTCAGTCACTGCTTGTGCACATAGTGAAATGAAGCCATGGAAGAGAGGAAAAAAGTTGGAACAACAGCTTATGAAATTGGCCACCCAGCTTCCTTGTAATGCAATGGTGATGGCAAAGAGACTCTTGAATCTTACAGTGCTCCACAACTCTGTGGAATTCAGCAGGTGCCTCTGGATACAGTGATTAGACCCAGCTTCTTTAAAGTGGTGTTGTTGTTTTCACAAAACTAGGCAGATATCATCTCCTGAAACACTAAATGTATGGAAAAGGGATAGATGGATTTAATTGCATTCCTTCCCTTTGAATGTCATAAATGCAGATTTCACACAAGGAGGATAAAACAGTGTTGCAGTTTAAGCAGCTCGTCTCTGATTGCTGGATTTTACTTTTCTGTGTTTATGCCCACTTTTTTTCCCTTCTTTGCCATTGACTTTTGTGGCAGGGAGCTAATGTAAAGATGGTTTTGATAAACATATCCTGTATATCTTAAGCATCAGCTCAGTGAATATTCCTTTGAGCAGCAAATCCATTCCAATACTCAGGATTTTAGCCAGGGCCACAGGGCAAAACTCTTATGTTGCACAAAAAAAAAAAAAAAAAAAAAAAGCCAAGGGACTTTTAATGATCCAGCAGAGATGATAGGACCTTGGCATATGAAAAACCCTGATGTAGTAAATCAAAGCAGGCTGTCTTGAGTGTAGTAATATTTCTATGCTAATAAATTAGTGTCATAAGTGATTTGTCAATAAGATGTAGAATATGCTATGAGGGAAGTCAGACAATATTTTTCTTTCCCATAGAAAAATAGGGTGAGGTCATAGCACAATCCTCAATATGATTTTTTGCTAAGAACTATGTGGGTGCTCTGACCCACTGCACAGTATTTGCATATTTAAATTCTTATGTGCCTAAGATATCCTTATATACCTAAGCAAGGTAGATGAAGATGGGCTGAGAGAATTGGAGCTGGAAAAGAGAGGACTCTTGGGAGACCTCATAGTGACCTTTTAGCACTAAAAGGTGACTTATAAGGAAGATGGGGACAGCCTTTTAGCAGGGCTTGTTGCAATAGGACAAGACTTAGTGGTTTTAAACTGAAAGAGGGTAGATGGAAACTAGAGATAAGAGAGAAATTCTGTATGATGAGGGTGGTGCAACACTGTGACAGACTGCCCAGGGGGTGGTAGATGCCCCATGCCTGGAAGTTGATCAAGGTCCTGTTGGGTGGAGCTCTGAGCAAACTGGTCGAGTTGAAGATGCCCCTGCTCGCTGCAGCGGGTTGGACTAGACGACCTCCAACCCTAGCCATTCTAGTTATCTTTTGGTCTGTCACACCAGGCCCTTTTGCACACAGCCTTCCTCCACTGCTGCTTCATGCTTACACAATTATAGGTAGAAGTCCAGTCTGGCCATTTGGCACCCCTCTCTCCACTGATACTACGAAAAACCCTTAGGAAGGTCACAGGATTACCAAAACTCTAAGGAGCCATACTCTGATATTTTTGTTTTAATTCCTTCCTGCTTTTAACAGATTTGGAAGTTGCACCTTAGTACAAAATTTAGAAGTGTTAAGTGGATGTAATTCCTCTGGAACTTGCTGGGTTGGCTGCAGCAGAGCTGTAAGCCTTCTACAGATCTACCAAAACAAGTGTGATACTGAGAAAAGAGTTTCCGTCTTTCTCAAAACCCAGTGAGTTTTGGAAGGTAGAAGCCTGGTTTATCTGCCATGTTTTTCAGGTAATATTTGCTAATCTGTGATAAGACCTTCTTCTGTAGGAGTAAATCAGGGTCTTTGCAGTTTGGACGCATTAGCCAGAGCACATCAGCCATGGCTCAGGAGAAGGTCTCCGAGGTGGAAACCCAGAGCATCCTCTCACACATCACAGTGTATATGTTCAGAACCACCTCTGCACTGTGCCCTGTGGTTGCAGTTTCTTCTTGTGGGTTTCTGATTTCAGGTTGAGATTCCTGGGCAGATGCTTATTCCTATCTCTGGCTGCTGACCCTTGGTTTGACTTTCTGGTTCCTGGTTTTTGGCCATGAACGTTCGGCTCATTTCCCAGTTCTGGACACAGGCCCTAACCTTTGAGCTGGGTAGCCCATGCTCCAGTCTGTAATCTTAGACAAGCCACCAGGTCATCTGTAGTAGACAGTATTCTAATTTACCCAATAACAAATGAAATCCTGCAGATAAATTTGGGCGGTTTGGTTTCTTTGGTTTTTTTTGGTTTTTTTTTGGTTTTTTTTAAATTTATGACAACTGCAGCTATTTTATTTGTAAACTGGTCTTTTATTAGTATTTTGCTAGATTGCAAAATGTGATCTTCTACTTTCCATTAGTTATCATATTGTGCCTAATGGCCATCCTTTCTTAGGGAGAATATTGTCATGTCTGAGCCAGTGGAGTGGGTGAACAGAACTGTTAGCATGTATAAACATTTCAAACTGGTGGCCACAAGTTCAATAAATTACACTAGAAAAGGCAATAGTTTCAGAACTTACATTTCATTTCTATGTAACATGTTATAAACATTATTGATATACTGTATGCATGGTCTGCTTTTTTTTTATGGGAGTTCATAATGTCATTCTAGCACGCATGACATAAGAGTGTAAACACACTCAAAATGCGGTCACTCAGACCCACAAGAGTGTCGTGACTGAAACTTGATGAAAATATGAGTTACAAAGTTCACAAAGTATGAAGATAAATTTCCAGAAAGAGGAAGAATTGAAACTTATAATGTGTGTTAATGTTCGGGTGGAAGAAGGGTCAGGTTGCTTTGCCAGGAGAATAAATGGATAAGGAGTACAAAGCTGAGTTGTAAAATGAACTGAAGTTGATACTTAACCAGTAGCAAGTCATATGGTATAGACAATAATGTGAATCTGAGTGAAAAGAAAACTGCTTTTATATTTGCTATATATGTTACATTGTTTATACACAAAATTGTGTAGCATAGGAATTTATGTATGTGTGTGTGTGTGTGTTCAACAGAAAACAAAAGTCACAAGATCTGGGCAAATTTATTTAATTTTGCCCATCAAAAATTCAGGGATAAAAAATGCCATGCTGATGCAATGTTTTTGCTTTGTAATATTTGGTGGACTTAGGTATCTAAAATCAAAGTAATGAGTAATCCATCTGTCCTGTTTCTATGTAAAAATGTGTGACAATTGCCAGTCTAGGAAAAATGTGCTATTTTGCACTAGCTTAAAGGTAAGTTATATTCTGCTGTTCATGGCTGTTTCATAGAAATGTGAACTTTCCTTAATTTTAGAGCTTAAATCAAGACTCATCAATACAGAAACACTTAGATTAACTTTTTTATTAAATTAAACAAACTTCCTTGCTAAACCCATCTCCTTCTGCCCTTTGACTAGAGGAACTGTCCTTTACTAGAGTAGTTTTCCTGTAGATGGGTTTTTTTACCCTGAAACAGCCTAGCTCAAACAAGGGATAGCAACATGTTCATGGGATTTAGCTAACAGTGAATTGAGACTTTTGCCTAATAGAAGTGAAGAGGACAGTGGAAGCAGCAAGTTTAGTGCATTGCTTTGGTGTGTTTCTTCCAAACTGGCCCCGTGCATTAATATGATTTTACATACTTTTGTTAAACTATCAGTTCAGAGAATGAAATAAAATACCTCCTTCAAATTGTTGTTCAGTTAAAATCTGTTAGTAAAAAAAAACTACAGCAGAATAGCAGGGCACAGTTTTCATCTAAACCAACTAAACTTTTTACTTGGTTTAAAGCTCTTTAATGGAACTGCCTGTGAACTCGTATGATATTCACCATGTGTAATGATTTTTTTTCCCTTCCAAATGAATTAAAAATGGAAAGTACTTCCAGTTCTTCTTGGTAAGTACAAAGAAGTCAGATCCCTTGGTACCACAGAGGTCCTTTCTTCATTAGAGGCAGGTAGTTTCCATTATTCATACTCAGTACCATTTCATTTAAAGTCCCACCATTACTTAAAAAGCAGGATATTAATGAGAGATGTTACTGGAGTGCTGTCTTTTAATTTGATATTGTTCGATCCAGCTGTTTTAAAATTTCTAAGAATAAAGCTTCCATTACCTTATATTAGAGAAGATTTTTATAGGCAAGAACATCTAATTCTTGTCTGGTTTCCCTTGATAGCCAATTGCCTTTCTTAAATCTTCACCATTTACTTCTAGGGTAATCCTTTTGCTTTGCTTTAAATAATTTCTCTGATTCCTTGATATCCATGCATTGCAATTAGTTATATATAGATATTTTTCATACCACCCCCATCCACTTAGCTGGTGAGTAGACAAGTAATACATATTTACCACTTTTAATTTTACCTCATAAATCAATCATTGTCTCTCCAAAATCAGTTACATTTTTTCTTAAACCATCATTCAATGCAGAGTCCATTACGCATGTCTGTGAATAATACATTGTTAATTGTGTGGTTTAAATCCATAAACAGTGTTACACAATTAACTTCATAAAATTGCTCACTTTCAAAATTGTGCAGCTACAATTTCTCTAATAGTAGCTAAAAGACAACATCATTAAGCCAGACATTGTCACTTTGAATTGTCACTGGTAAAGCAGAGGCCTCTTAAATGTGCAATTTGGACAGAGAGAAAGTGTATTGCTTGTTACAGATTAATTCCTTTAAGTTCTTTCTCAAAGGTTTTCACCTTGTTTTGTGTTGCTGTGCGCTAATAGTGTAAGACATGATTACTTCAGGCAATGGCTTTATTAATATAAAGAAATATTCCTGAAGATTTTTTAACTGGATTTTAAAAGAAAAAAAAATCTTTTTCATTGTGTTTTATTTTCTATTCGGGTTGTTAAAAAGAGATTTTGCTCTTTTGCCTTTGGCAAGCACTTATTTCTTGGGATGGCATGAATAGCAGGATCTACAAGAAGAGAGTAGACAATCCAAAACCAAAAGGAAGCATATTTATATTTTGATAATTGTTTGTTCCAAGTTTTCTAACTAAACTGAGATCCAGAGTCCATAGACTAGACAGCAGTGAAGGTATTTCTGTTGTGTTACGGCATTTAGATAAGGTAAAGAAAGAGCTGAAATAGGCATTTCACATCTGGGAAACTGAGGTGGGAAAAGTGGTGTAGGAAAATGCCCAGAATTATGGAATTCGGCAGGAGAATCAGGAATGTGAGCTCCTGCCTTCCTATTAAATCGATCTACAGGAGTGCATTTATTCCATAATCTGCTTTTATGCTCTTACCTATTTAATCTTCCCCTCACACCAATTTTTAGTAGTGAGTCTCCCCAGAGAACCCCGGCGTAAGGAATGTTTCTGCAGACGAACCCTGAGGTTTTCTAGTGACACTGCACAACCATTGCACGGGAGGCACTCCGCCTTAAAATGGTGCAAATTGCCATTGGAAGCGACTCATTGCAGCGCGGGCAGGGAGGCTTTGCCGTCTCTCATTGCCGCCCTGCCATCGCTCACGGCCGGCAGCAGCCGCTCCTTACATAATGTCACATATGTCACGTATGTCCCGCCAGATTGCCCCATCCTGCCGGCGGCGGGGGAGGCTCCGCTCACGGCAGCCCCTCGCCCCCCTGCCGCTCTCACGGGGAGGAAAATCCCGCGGAGTCCCGCTCGGGGTTTTCCCGCCGGGCTTTCTGGAGCGGCAGCCTGGGGCCCAGGCTCCGTGCCTCTGAGCGTGTGCCAAGCGCAGGGAGGGGGAGATGCTGGCAGCCATGGGCCAGCTCCCCCCCAGCCTGGCTCCCGCAGCCCCGGAGCCGGGCGCTGCTGGGCAGCTGCTGGCTCTGCTCCCCGCCGGCGCTGCGCTGCTCGCCGGCTCCTCTCCCGGCTTGCCTCCTGCCTCTGCTGACCATTGCTCCCCTCGTCCCCCTCCGGCTAAAGGGTGAGTTAGCGCTGCCCTTCTGTCACCTGGATATTCGCACACAAGGGCTGCCTGCTCAAAATCAGTGTCTCGGCCATTCTTAACCTCTGCTGCACAAAAATGAACCGGGGGGAAGCTATCCCATGGCCTGTAGCTGTGGTATAGAAATACACTCAAACCAAAGCCCAGGCATGGAGTGAAAGGATTTGGTACCCTACTACTCAAAGTAAAACACAGCCTGCAGCTCTGTAGCATGGAGTACCAGTTACTGCAAATGTTATTTGTTTAAATTAAAGATTCTACCACTGCTGAATTGCACTGTGTGTGAAACTCCAAATCTGCAACAGTTCCAGATTTATAAAACAGCATTATAGGGAATATAAGCCTATTAATTTTGCAGTCTAATTTCTGATTAGATTTTACAGCACCTCTGACGACCTGCATAGATTTTACCCATTAAAAATGATGACAATCCAGTTCTGTCATTTTAAGTAGAATTAAAGCCAGTATTGCCAAGTATGATAATATCTTATGAAAAAAATGAACCAACTCACTCTCTCTCACACACACACACACATATATATATATAAATTAAAATAACACAGCACCACGTTATTTCTCTAAAGGAAAAGGGCCCTTGCCAAGACAGTGAGACTGTTACCTGTTAGAGCAGTCAAGAGCCTGTGGGTCTGACAGCTGACATCAATAGAAATTTTCCATTCAGGCTGAACAGATTAAGTAATGTTTCCTAGCACAGCTGTGTAATGTGTCTGTTGGTAATTAAAAGAGTCTGCTAGAGCTGCTTAAGAAAAAGCATAAAGGGAAGCATTTTCTATCAGAAAATAATTTTGTAAAGGATTAAGATCAGTACAATGCATATGCCTTGTATTAGAGGAAACTAATTGTTTTTTTAAAGAGGAAAAAGAAATGCAACACTGATACAGTCTGTTCTTGGCTTATTTTAGATGCAAACTTAAATAAACACCTCCAACACCAAAAACGGATGTGTTGCAATATGAAAATAAAACTTCTCTTTTCTCTAATGTAAATTTTAAATTTGGGGAAGGGACTTATTCTGACTTGACACATCGCCAGATTCTGAAACCAGACACAAAATTACATTCTCACTTGGGACATGATTTCCATTTGCATTTGTAGAGTCAAGGTACGTTTTTTAGCCCTGATTTGTTACACTAATCCTGTTGACTTCGCTTGAAAAGAATGGCACGTTTCCCACTAACTTTATTAGTGGCAGGATTGGGCCTTGATGCAATGCCTCATGTCACAGCAGCAAAACTTGTTGCCAATAGTCTGTCTCAAGGGAGGAGATTTCCAGTAACTGCTCCCTGAGAACTATTCTAAAAATGCAGCTTTTTTTTCTGTCCAGCCATCGGGATAATGATATACTCCATCCCTAAAGAGAGGGGCATTGACGGAGCTGCATTGATGGCACCAGAGGTCCCTGCTGGCTTCTTCACTAAACAGAACTGGCAACTGACTCTGAAGATAAAAGTTCTTGACGTTTTTCCAAGCTGGTGGAATGGAGCTGAGTGACACTTAGAAATAAATAGAGGAGGGAATAGTATGATCTTGAATGACAGAGGAGCTTTCATGAAAGATTTTCATGGGGGAAACATGGGATGTACTGTTCCAGGCTTGAGTCTAGGGGATTTGTTGACAGTTGGATAATGTACATGTTTGCTACCACTTGTATGAAATGTAGAGGGAAACAAGGGGAAAAGTCCCCAATGAATCTTTTATTCCCACTTAAACAGTTAAACCCAAGTACAGTATATATCTCTTTCTTGCCAATAATTGACTCTACAAATTGCCAATCTCTTTGGAAATCTCTTAGAAGAACGTTCTCGCTCCCGACAAGGAAAAGTACTTCATGCAAAACATTTGTCACTTGTCTGTTATCGTAATTCATGATCTTATCCTTCATTCTCTTGCTTGCTTAAGCACACAGAAATGGTACTTTTAACCTGAGACTTCAAAGGTAAATATATTGTGAAGAGGTCTCCATTCTTTTTCTTCTCATCTCTGATCTCAGCCTTTGAACATCAAAGTGACTCGAAGTTTGGGGTAAGTTCTTAAGGATCCGGTTACCAGAAAGAAATCAATTGATTTTCCATGTTCATATTCATGATAGACCAGAGCAAATATTAATGTTCAAGAATAGTTTAATTTAATAATTTACAACAATTAAAACAAGTTGCTGCTTCATCGTTTGCTCAGTACAGTGAAGCTCACTCATTCCGTTGTATTGATATGAATAATCCTCAACTTCTGTCAGTCAGAAGTTGCCAGAAAAAAAAATCATAACCTAGGAATTACAAAACAATTAAGAACATAAAATAAATTCCCCAAACAAAGAATGCTGCCATTTTAATTACAGTATCACACTGTCATGTAAAAAGTTAACACTTAAAAAATGAGTTTTGTACCCTCAATCTATAACCTCTAAGCAATTGTCATTTTCACATTAATTTTTGAAGGCTTCCATCTAAATTAAATACTTTTCAGCTCTATCAGTTTATCTCTATATATATTCTCATTACACACAGCAGACACTAGAGCCAAAATATTTTAGTCTTCAGTGTAATCCCTGTAGGCCCATATTCTTAGCTACAATTTTAGGGGTTCTACAATTCCTCTTTTCCTTTTAAATAGTGGCACTCCTTTGTGCAGAAATTCTTGCTCTTGTAAGGACTTCCTATAAACAAGTAAGTTCTGCAGTCTGTTGTGAAATTGCCTTTGTTGTCAGTGCTAGAGAGTTACAAATCCTCTCACTCCCCAGCACTCACTCTTGAAGTTCTGTGTTCTCAGAAAAGGTTCTAATGACCCTATTCTGGTAGGTTTAATTTCTGGTCATTTAAAAGCCAAATCCTGGGAACAAAATTCTTAACATTTTCTTTTTCACAGGAAAAATCAAAGTAAAATTAAACAGCTTAGACATTAAAGACTTATTAAGCATTTCATGGCAGCTGAGACATATAGCTGAAGCCAGAACCCCTCAGAAAACAATGCAAATCATGAGCGTACTCAGACCATCATCAGGCAGAGTAGCCCAGACTGCCTCTGTCAGTCCTAGAGCTCTGATCACCCTGGTGGAAGGGTGATGACACATGAGAAGTCTTCCTTTAGAAGAAAATCGGACTTTGCAAAGAAACGGCTCCTATCTGTAATTTTATTTCAATACATAGGATACAGCCATAGTGCACAAGCACCAGGATTCAGGAGCTGAAAAGTGCTTCTGAGCCTGCCAGTTGGGATACACCAACACTTTCTCAAACATATATGGGATACAGGCAGAAATCCACCACCCAGCGCCCATGCAATGGCGTTACAATCACGAGGAGCAATATGTGGGTCTATGTCTCTTTTTCTTTGTCTGAAGTCAGTGATAAAGGTTCCATTACCTCAACCTGGCAGAATCAGCCCCCTGACAAATATCTCTTATAATAAATCAAAGTTCATGAAAAAACTTGGTAGCACAAGAGCAGTAACAGCTTAAATAGAATTTGTGGTGTATTAGTAGCCACCATGAGAGAACAGCAGGTATGAAACACGCATTATCCTGTACAATACTTGCTCTGGAAACAGCACTTCTACACAAGGTGAAATTTGATAATCAGCCTCCTCAGTGGATCAACAAGCTGGGCATTAAAATAATCTAGCCTAGGGAACATAAAAGCATGAGTGAGAAATAAGCAAAGTACATTTAGTTCAACTAATAATAAGAAGCCTTAATCCTTTGACTGCAACACTGAAAGAAGAGCTTGCAATCATAAAACATACAGGAGTTTTAGCCAATGAGCCTATGTTGAGTTTTAAAGCTGGGTTAGAAGTTCAAGTGGGTGTGGGTTGATGGCAAGAGCCAGCCATGAACAGCTCAGAGTTTTTCTCTGATTTTAACTGAAGAAAATTGATGCTTGTAGAGGCTTTTATGCTTACCAGCTTGTCAATATGGTAATAGCATCGTCTGAAATTGCTGGTTTGGTTGACAATATCTGTGTCTTGTCGGCATAGAAATGAATTCCAGGACCATGCCAATGACCACACTGCTCACAGGCAGCTTCAGATTGCTGAGTAAGAACAGGGCCAGAGTGGAACCCTACAGAGCACAAAAAATAAATGCTCTGGGAGAAGGACACAAATTACCCTTGAAAATATAATGCAGGTAAATGTTAGATAAATATGATTTAAGCCAATTTAGAACTGTGCCAAACAGGAAGATAAAGCTCCTCAGGCATTCAAGAAGAACATTAAGATATAGCAAAATGAGAGTAGCTGGTGTATGAGAGCCTGTCTTTAGGAGAAGGTTACATCTCTTTGCTGTCCTGCAGAAAATTTTAAGTAGTAGAAACCCCATCCAAAATACAGAATCTGCTTCCATACTCACTGAAGTCAAAAGCAAATCCTTTATGTCTTTTCGTGATGCTGGTTTCTGGGGATGTAAAATAAAACAGAAATTCTTGGAGGGATTTTATGCTTTGTGTTGTGTATCAACTCAAACAGAATTATTGCATGGTGTGGCACTTCTTGCTTTCTTCTGGATTCGAGCAACTGAATAATGCTTATTCCTACTCTTTTTCCATTAAAGCCCAGAAGGGACAATAAAAAGACAATTAAACCTAATAATAGGATGGCAGGTTCTGCAAATCGTGATTTTTTAATCAATTTTCGAGAATTTAGGAAAAAATCAGTAGATTACTTTTTATTTTCTGGTTTATAGATTTTCTTTCTACCAGAAGCATTCTAGCAGGATCAGAAAATGTCAATGAAAATGTTCAGTGATATTTCAACTCTCAGAGAAGAGATAGGGGAAAGAAAGGATGAAAAGAAGAGAACAGCTGTGCAATAGGAAGAAAAGTATTCTCGTTTGGAGTGTCTGGGTCATGCAATTTATTCCAAAAAAAAAAAAAGTGGTGTTTTTGGATATCAAGGTGGGAACAGGAAAAAAGCTGATGAGTCACAGAAAACAAAATTATATGTCTTCATGTCATGATTTACACTGTGTTTTGCTCATAAATCCAAGTACAGCTTATTACTGGAATTGCAGTACATCTCTGATACTGGAAAAGAGAATTTCGGTAGAGAATAGGGAGAATCATAACACAGTAAATTGTTTATACTTTATTTTATAGAAAGGACATGAACAACATCTATTTACAATTGAAGTAATAATTCTGGAAAGCACATAAAACTCTTTGTTTCAAAAATCCAAGAATTTATCTGTTTCGTTGTGTCATTTATTAGTTTCTTTAAGCATCCATATGAGTGACATTAATCAGCATGAGTGGAAAATTACAAATAACTGGTACATAAAGTGGCTTGGGAGAGGTGAAAAAATGTTTATGGATTTAATTATTTTTTGTTGTCTCAACCTGGCCAATTTAACTGCTTAATAATTATTTCTTGAATAATTGTGACTAGTGATCACCTTTTCAAGAGTTTAAATGTTCTAGGCAAGCCACACAGACAATTCTTTGTTTTTTTCAAGCAACTGTTTTTGTATGTTTCTGCTGCTAGACAATGGGCCAGGCCATTGAAATATTTAAGAGTTATTAGGGATGTAGAACTTAAGATATTTTAGGAGCTGCCTGTAAGGAGCAATGTGAGTCCTTACCCTTATGTTAAAGAAGTTAACAATAGTGTGATGTACCAAGGGTTTCAGTTTACATTAAAGAAGAGGTTTTAGGCGAATAGAATAATTTTGAAAGGAGTTTTTCAGAAAATCATGGAGCCATTTGCATTTTGTATAAGATGACAGTATTCAGCTTAAATAAAATAACAAAACAAAGCAAAAAAATTGGCACAACAGGTTAGACAGCATTCAGCAGGTTAAACTTAAAATGTTATTTCCAAACCAAATAAACATGAAATGAAACTTTCAAATTATTAACAAAATGCAATTATTTCATCTACTCAGGCCTTTATTTTGAAGTAGTGGTTTTGGCCACTGTAATGCAGCAAAATGGATGTTGTTCAAATTAAGAATATAATCCAGATATTCTCTTTGCTAAGTCATCAAAACCCAGAATTAATTTTCTTCTCCACAGAAAATACTTCCACCTTTTTTTTTTTTAATCATATATCAAACAAGAACAAAGAGATGCAATTATTCCAAAATTAGAATTACATATATAGAAACAGGGCATACTATCTGCTGTTTATATATGGCAGTATCTTTATGTTCCCACTCCTTTTAAAGCAAAGGCAGTCTTGGCTAGGCAGCTCTCTAAAATATATGCAAAAAGTGGCAAGGGAAATTTCCCAGCTCTGTGAGGGGATGTAACTTATGTGAACAGAGCTGTTGCTTTGTTGGTTTATGGTGGCTTGAGTCACTCCTATGCCTCTGACAGTTTTATGTCAGATGTAAACTGCTGGTGTGATGATCAACAGCATCAAAGCTGGATTTGTTATATATCTAACATTTAGTGGAGCTAATGTCTCCTAATAAAACCTCTATATTTGTATGCTAATAAAAATATACAAAGATATATCGTTGGATCAGTTATAAAAGCACAGCTAATATGATTCTGATAACTCTTCATGTAAAATACAATCAAACAGAAACTTATCTAACTTTGCATGGCCCAGTGATTTGAGTTCTTTAAGTTTTTTGATACACAATTTAAATGGATTTTCTCATTAGGCATCTGTATGCAAACAGAAACACTAATTAATCACTTGTGACTAAATTTGTGATGTTAGGTAGGTAAGCAACAATTTTTTGAGAATATTTCATTCTCAGAACAGGAATCATGTTTTCAAGACAGTCTCTTTCAGGTACCTAGACAAAGAAGCCAGATTTTCTTCAGAATTTCTTAGTTGTGCATAAGCTAATATGTGGGGAGGGAAATAAATTTAATAAAAATACATGAGATGCACAGTTTAGCTTAACACAGCAGTTTCCTCTACTTGAGTCAGAGCACTTAGTATCATTTCTACTAAAGAATATTATTGCAATTTTAATGTGCAATTAAAGTGTTCATGTGTTTTAAAATGTTTGTCCATCACCTGTGCTGTTTTGAAGGGCAAACACAGGACACTTAAGCTTTGCTTTTTTAGGTGCTTCCTAGTGGTCCTCTCCAGAATTTTATTCATTTGCAGTGTGGGATTGGCTGCCAGGTCATGTGTGTATAATTTGTACGTACTGTTCATTTCATTTTAGAACATAGTGTTTCAACAACATGGCTTGTGTCACCGTGAGAACCACGACAAAGGGTTACCCGGAGCTCATGTTAGCCAGCCAGAAAAATGGGGCTGTGAAACAAAATTGTTACTGAGAGTAACTTCTGAAAGCAGAGTGCAAGAGAGGGCATCATTCTTCAGTCCTCTTTCAATCTGTTACTGCTGACATGGGGAACCCCTTTGCCAGAGAAAAGAGGCAAATACAAGTTCTGAAAGGAAAAGGAATGTTCTGAACAGTTTCAGCTACATGCCTAGAACCTCCTCAAATGCTATCTTTGCGTGGCCATCGACCCACAAGTAGGAGCAGTGCTTATGTAGTGCAATACCTGCTCTACTGGTACTTTCTCATGCCAGTGTATGAACAGAACTATTTTCTGGATGTGCTTTCACTGCACCAGGAACGTGACTCATCAGAACAATGTTCTCAGAAATACATTCTTCAGGTTTGTGCAAGTGGGATGAAATTGCAGAAAATTCACAAGTGCAGGATGCTCTCTTCTGGATAAAAACCCTGGTATTTTATTCTAGTAAAATAATTAATGTAAGGTAGTCATATCAATTTAGCACCAGCCCCTTTGATTCTTCTATTAAAGGGGTTACAGGGGCTGAAAGTAGTGTTTATTTCCTGCCACTAAATGGAAGACCTGAAGTGTTGGTCCTTGTCTAGGGTCAAAAATCTGCACATCCCTACCCCAAAAACACACATGGCCAAGGAAGCCTCACCCTAGCTCATGCCTCAGAATAGATACAGCGTGCTGGGGGCATGGCCAGAACTCACCAGATGCTGCAAGCATATGATTCCTCCATGAGAGTTTATATGGTACAGCTGTCTTTAAATGTTTCTGTAATTGAAAAGACTCTAGCATCTGGTCCTTTGCTTATTACTCTTAGAACAAATAGTCACAATCTGAAGTCTACTTTTAAATAATGCAGGAAAAAAATTTAATTTGAGCTGCTAAGGGTACATTCCTCTCAGATGACCTGCTTGGAAGTACTTGTAAAAATGGAAATAGACTCTGTAATTTAAAAAAAAAAAAGAAAAAGAAAAGGAAAAAGGAATTGGGAAACAGCTCCAGTAGGGAATGATATATATGTACACATACACATGTCTTTATAATTTAAATGTAGGTAGATGAAAAAGCAGTGGTGTTTAGCCTTTATAACTTTCAGCTACAGAGAGTATAACTCTTCCTTTTACATGTTATTGAGTAATTCAACTTCACCACCAACAGCTTCAGACTTGCTGCTGTTGTGAGGAAAACAGGAGATGCCCTATGGTACCTGCTGCAGGAACCCTTCCCTGGACAGTTCTTCCTCTTATAACACTTGTAGGGTTCCCACTGATTTCAGGTACTCCCAGATAGTACTCCTGAAAACAGCAGACTTTTGCACCCTACTATTTCAGATTGATGGATGAAGACTGATGATCTTTAATTTAAGCAAACCTCCTTTGAAGTCCTTTATTGAATAAACAGGATTCATAATAATTCCTTTTTTCTTTTTATTTTCTGTTTTTTTTGGGGGGTGTATGTGTGTGTGTGTGTGTGTCTCCCTAAATTCTGGAACAACTAGGTGATTTAATCCTCTGCGAAGGCACCTTTGAAATGGTGGCTAATCTGACATATTACGTGAATTGAACTAGGCTGAGTCAAGGACAGAATTTCATTATTTGTCTATGTAAGGCTGACAAACTATTTTAGAGGAAGACTTAGTCTGGAAATGCATTTCTGTAAAGCTAGCTAGCTTCTCGACCACATCCTGAGTCTCTCATATCATGATTGGATGCTATAAAGCAAGGCCTTAATTATTATGATTGAAAAAGGTAGTTTCAAAGTGGTAAACTTTTTTGAGAGGCTGAGATAACCTTAAAGAAAAAGCAAAATAAAAGCAACTGTAGTTCTCCCATGATCTGCAAAGCACCTTTTGTGATTTAAAAATAAGCTAACATTAGCTTAAATATGTTTGGGAATAATAAAATAGCATTTGCATTTACTTTTTGATAATAATATGTGTATTTTTCCCATATGGCACACACCAATGTGTTTTGTTTCAGCAAGTTAAAGGCAAAGTCTGTTACTGAAGATGCAGCTTTGCTCATCATTTTTAAATGCAGTATTATAATCATCAAAATTATTAAAAAAAAAAGTTGTATGTACATCAACTATTTATTTAACTATTTTTAAATGGTCACATAGATTAATTTTGTTCTTCAAGAATGTCAGAATCACAGTTATATTTTGGTTTTGATAGAAGTTTCCCTAGGTCAAAAATATAGCTCTCTGTCTTGTAATGGAAGGGGTGCATTATTATATATTTTTATAACTATAAAAAAGAAGTGGTTTGCTGATATTACCAAAGTATGACACCAATAGCTCTCCACTAAGTGCTTACAATTCTGGGAGTGAGTTCTAATGTTAGCTCTATAAATATGTTTTTCCTTTCCAAGACTGATGCAAAGGTAGTTTATGCTCCCCTGTCACAATTGGCCTTCTGTTTAACAGCATCTTATGGTAATGAATTCCCTTCGGAAAAAAAATTGAACAAGTGTCCTGTTTTGTGATAAGAAAGTGGAGGTATAGACACCACCCACACAGGTGGTAGATAGGTACAGCTGTGGATGCTCACCTTTTGTGTTTGGGGAGTGATTATGTGTTTAGGTTTGGTTGAAGAATGCTCAGGAAGGACCAACAAATCCACACCAGTACTATCACACCTCTTGAGAGATGGATTTCACTGTGCGATGGAATTGTTCCTTTAGTTGTACAGGGCATTTAGTTGGTATATTGTTTGAATTCTCAGAGTTTAGTAAACATGAACTAGTGGCACAACTCACTGTGATACAACTATTAAGTGGTGGAAATAACCTGCTAAATCTATATGTTTTATTATTTAATACAGTCTCAGTTGATTGTATCTTCCTGAAACTTGTGTCCTCAAGCAACTGTGTTACCTGACGACAATCATTTTAACAAATAGTCCATGTACATTTTTTTACTGTCACTTGTCTAGGATTCTTCATTTTGTAGGTCTCTCATCTACGCAATACGTTCCCTAAGGTTAAGAATGAGACATCTCTACTACAGACACTCTTGATTGAAATAGCAGATAAATTGCTGCAGTAATGAGAAAATTTCCTTTTCCCTAGATAACTCAGCTGCTTAACACTGAAAAAAAATTGAGATGAAGATTCTTTGTGAAATAAAAAAATAAGGATAATTTCTTCACGATCAAAATTTGCTAATGAGCCTACAATGGAAATGAAGAGCAAACCCATTCTTTTAATGGAAGTACGATCAGGCTGTACTATGAGATTTATGGTCTCAAAGAAAGAGACTTGTATAAACACTGTGACATGCAATGGCTTTAGAAAATGCTGCTGCATGTCTGGAAGAAAGTGGTTAAAAACACATGATGAAGTTAACCTAAATCTTTCATTGGCTTAAAAAAATAGGTCAAGTAATACATTACTAGCTCCACTCTAAGCCTGTACACAATCCGTACATTCCAAAGTGAAAGAGGTTTTGCTTAATATTCCTACATCTACTGTCATTCATGGTATCTCTTGGTTAAAATATTTAACTTTTCATAAATGTGACTCCCTTTTTCTTTCTTTAAAGTGGAAATTCCTGTGCTCTTTAACCATATCAGTCTCTTACTAAAAAGACCCTTGAATAGATACTTTATTTTACCTGAGTTTTAAAACTAAAACGTTGGCATGTGTTAATGCAGTAATTACCAAGCAGTTGATATGTGACTTGCAAGCAAATTTGTTTCTCTTTCGTCAGTCTTTGACTTGTAGAAGTAAAGTATCATGAAGTATTCTGTAAAGCGTTTGGCTGACAGCGTGCGGCACGTCGAGACGTTTGTTAAACACAGGCACACAGAAGGTGTGATGAAGGTCGCATGCACTTTGTAGCTTCGTTTATACAGCCAAGTTCAGCCTGTATCTCTGCGTACACTCTTCTTTGGTGGCAGCAAAGTCTACAGAACAACTTGACATTTAGTGCAATTTCTGACAGCAGAGGTTTGGGGGATGTTGCCTACCGAAATGGAGCGCTGACTCTTCTTGGGAAGCACTGCCCAACTCCGTTTTTTTTTTTTTCCCCTCTCTCTCAGACTGTATTTATTTGCCCCGTGAGCAGACAGCATGGCTTTGATGAGCCGGCCTGTCCCCGATCCTGGAAGCACTTCCCCCGCCTGCCCTCCTTCCCCCGTGGCACAGGGACCGCCGAGCGCCCTGGCAGAGCCGGCAGAGATGCTCCCCGGTGGCCTGGGAAGCTGGGGCCGAGGATGAGGAGACGTGCCGGGAGCCGGCAGGGCCGCGGCGGGGGCAGCGCCACCCGCGAGCAGCCGCAGGTGCCGGGGCCGCTGCCCTCCCGTGCCGCCGACCGCTGCCGGGAGCATCCCGGCTTTTCCTTTAAAATAGCAGCAGCAATAATAATAATAATAATAATAATAATAATAATAATAATAAAGTATTTTAGTTTCTAGCGCGTGGTTTTTTTCGGAGGAAAGGCTGAAAACGTAAGCTCTAAACCGACAAGTACTGGTAACACTAGAAGCGCCCTCCCCCCCAGTTATTCCAAAGCAGCCGAAGGGGGAAAGGAAAAGTAATAATAAAAAAGAGTGGTATTTTTAAGCTACTGCCGTTTTCATTAGATACGGGTCCTCCGGTGCTGTCGCTCGTAAGTTTGTTTCCCGGGGGCTCTCCGACTTCGGCCAGATTGATTAGAGAGGGCAGGAGGCGATGGGATTCGCTTACGTGCGGCGCGGCCGCCCTGCCCTGCCCTCGCCGCGCTGGGCGGGGCGGGGGGCGCATCCCGGAAAGCCCGCATCCCTCCCTGCCTCCTGCCGGGAGGGTACCAAAGGGTTAAGAAACTTGGCTGGAGAGATGAATGGCGCGGCGCGGGGAGGGGCCGGGCTGCGCCGCGGCGGGCGAGGTGGAAGGCGGAGAGGGAGGATCGCGGCTGCGGGTTAGGCTTTGAAAGTCAGCCTCGCAGGCATTGCAGCAGAGCCCCGAGCCGCGGAGAGCAGCGCAGCGGAGCTCGGCTCGCCCTGTATGTGCGCGGGGATGCGCGGGGCGGGGGGGACGCGTGGATTCGGGGGTGGTGGGAGGCGGCGCGTCCTGCCCTGTCCAGCCCTGTCCTGTCCTCCAGCCGCGGGGACCCGTCCGCCCGCCTCGGCTCCGGCAGCCGCCGCTTTCCCGGAGCTCAGCGCCGGGACCGGCCGCGGCACCCGGGCGGCGTGCGCGGTGGCTGCGGCCGGAGCGGCTGCGGGGGGCTCGGGCAGCCGGCCCGGGAGGAGCCGCGGCGGCTGCGGGGTGAGTGCGGCGCTGTTCCGCCGGGGAAATGGCCGAGCGGGGCGGGCCGGGGCCGCGCTGCCGGGCGGCGGCACCGGGGAACAATGCCGGGGTGAGCTCGGCGCGGCGCCGGCTCCCGCCCCGCGGCACCCCCGGTGCGGGCGGAAAGTTTGCCCGGCCGCGGTGGGTTTGGGGGAGCCGCCGGAACGGAAAAGTTACTAGTCCGCCCCCCCCGGGGCCCGCGAGTGTTTCGCCGAGCGGCGGCCGCACGGCCGGCCCCCGTTTCGCAGGGACCCCGCGCTGCCCCTCCCGGTGCGAGCGANGCCCTGGCGCTGCCCGCCCGCCGCCACCTGCGGGCCCGCAGCCAGCCCGGGGCTGCCGCCGCCGTCCCCGCTCGGCCGCGGCTCAGGCTCGGCTCCCTGCGCCCCCCAAAGATGCCTTCTCATCGCTTCGGGCTCCTTAGGGACGTCGCTGTTTCCCTTCTAGACTAAAGGTTACTTTTCCAGACGTGGTGTTTGGTTGTTTTCGTTTGGTTGTTTTTTTGTGGGGTTTTTTTTTTTTT